>CM065353.1:23670984-23938484 GCA_033032245.1 Poecilia picta | reverse complement strand
GGGAGAAAATAGCACAAAATATTTCCTCATAATGCCAAACATCTACATACCAAGGATTTGTCCAGGTTTGACTTATAGAGTCGGTGAATGAGTCTTACTGAGCCCATGCACGAGTCTTTCACATCCACCCAAACAGAGTCCGACACCACTTCATAATTGGTTGAGTGGTAGTAGGCTATGATACGGAATGAGGGCAACATCTCTTTGGTGATGGGAAGAAGTAGGGAAATTACAGTTTGGCCTCTACTTCTGTAGCGCTCAGATTTCAGCAGGTGGCCTCTGCTTAGGATCTGGGATGCAGATAATTGGATATTAGTAGATATCAAATATGTCCAGAGAAACTAACACAATTAAGAGGATTCAGCAATTCTGTGTGTGCATCACTGAAACATGCAATAGAAATGTCTCACCAGGTATGTGATATCCTTTTCAAGCAGCAGGTTATTGAGGAAGAGGTTTATCTTCAGAAGCTGTCCTACTCTTACCTCAACTGGGTCTATTCCTGCAAGGTTACAAAGTTGCAAATATTGTTAAGGTGTAATAAATGAGACTGGTGACCTGCACAGGACGTCTTTGAGACTACTGCCTACCTATGTGGATGTAGCTCTTGCTACTGGACAAATAAGCAAATGCTTCCATCTCAGTCGCTGCTTGTCTTGATGGTGAAAGATCACGCTTGTCCGTTTTTGCCTGTAATGTAATTCATACATGCACTGTGTAAGCATACAAATCAAACTGTACCACGTCAAAGACAAAATAAGTTTTTACATTATTTTTAAATACTTTACATCCTAGAATCCTGACTGTTGATGTGTAATAAAAAATGGCAGGAAACAAATTTTTCACATTGTGATGTATTAGGGGCCCTGATGTTTGGATATGTCCTGCAGTGATTGGATTGGCTCGTACATTTCATCAGTGTGATGTTTAGTCAACTTCAGCAAATTGTTGTTGCCTTTACTTTGAGTTAAGAGTTACAATAATTCATCACCAACTAACTTACAGTGATTCTCAGCTTGGAATCTGTTGCTAGTATATTGATGGTGACTCTTGCCATCCCATTGGCTGCTGTGATTCCCCTCATATCACCAGGACTTACGACCACCGGGACATTTTCTGCTGGACTGTCATCAGGATGTACTACTTCAACCTGTCATTGAGTGCAGAAAAATAAATTAGACAGGTTCTGAACATCTTACCACAGTACATTTTAGGATTAACATGATGTTAATAGTTTAGTTTATGCTGCATGCAGTTAGAACAGTGCTTGGCCCACGTTATCTAAAATGAAACTACATCTCATCACATGTCTATTGTTGTAGAACACCTTTGATCTAATTTGGGTCTGGACTTTTTCTTCCAGGGTGGGACACCACCATTGTCCATGTCTCCCATGTCTTTGCACATATACACCTGTCTTTTTTTCTCTTCATATGTTCATGTTGAGTTGTGATACTGCTGTGTTGCTGCTGTTTCTCTGACAATCTACTATTAGAAGAATGTCAGCAGAAGGGCTATTATTAGTCTTGAGGTTATTTTTCAGTATTCCATTTTGTTTCATCATAGTTGATTTGATCCTTTGACAACAGATAGCTGCATGATTAGTAGTTCAGTTATGGGATCTGGTGGCTGAATATTTTGACTAGGTTCATTTTCATTAATAAATTCTCACTTATTCTGGTATATGTGTGCAATGTTTACAGTCCAGTAGCGTTGTTAAGATGTTAGTTGCCAACATCTTAACAGTGAAATAAGAAAAACGACTGGTTCCGTACCACAACGTCAAAGGTCATTCCTGGTTTAAAAAATGTGGGGGTTCTTGTTAAGGTGATTTTGTAGGGTGATGTGACAATCTGGATGCCTCTCAGCTCTGCTTCCACCATTTCATTATCTGCACAAAACAAATTTAGAAAATAGCACTCTAATCTAATTAGGGAGAAGATGTTCAATAAAATCAAGAAGAGATGTTATTTCAGAAACAAAAAGTTTGCTTTAGTCTGAGTTTAAGTTATTTTGCCTCATCAGGTTAAGAAAAACACCTCTGAATGTAAATGATTTCTTCATTACTCTTCACTGAAGTAGAAATTTTCTCCCCAAATATCAGTGTTGTTTCTTTTTATTTCTTCTGTTTTCATATTGCTGCTTGTTCATCTGATAAATAAGATTTATTTAAAATGTAATAAAACACTGAACTTGCATCTCAGTCACTCACCGCTCTCTGTCAGCACAGTGACAGACACAAAGATGGATTTTCCTACAAGCTGATTAATTCCTGGGAAGATCTGAGTGATGTGATTCCTTTGCAGTGTGACCTGCCCTTCACCATTCACAACCTGTGATCCAACAACCCCAAGTTAGCTCAGCCTGACCTTTTAATTTTTAACAACACAAAACATAGTTCTAGAGCTCACTGGGACTCGTGTGAGAGAGTGAGGGATGCTTCTCTTCACATTGTCTTCCATGATACCAAACATCACATAGGCAGTCCCAAAAACCGTATTTCCAAATAGATACCTACAACCAAAGGAATAAACAAATTAAGAACAAAAGTGACAAACAAATCCCCTTTTATTTCAGTCATGAGGATCATAAAATTGCATTGCATACGCAGCTTTGATGTTGATGGTAAGTTGTTCACTGTCAACGTAGAAGAAAGGGACCACAGGCACCAACTTAACCTCAAAACTGGGAAGTACTGCAAAATGAAAACATGTTTTAATGTATTATTATCACCAGGTGAATAACAGAGCGAATGGTGGATAGATTTAAACACAATCTACATAACTGAATGTTTACCATATTCTTTGACCTCAAATTCAGCATAATATCTCTGCTGTGGGATGTTTTGGAACTTTGCCACCACCTTCCACAGTCCAGGGCTGAGAAAGACACAAACACACTCAGAGCCAAAAATCTCTGATCAACTGGGGGAAAAAATGATTGTCAATAAAAGCTCTAAATATTCCGTGAATCTGATATCTGTCCAGAAGTTAATTCTTATGAAAAGGATTGGATTCTTAAACTTTGTTCTCTCAAAGACATAAATCAGCCCAAATAGTAAAGTGTAATTTAATAACTAGGCTTATTAAAACACAAAAATGTCAATTATAATAGAAAAATAATAATAATAATAATAATAATAATAATAATAATAATAATAATAATAATAATAATAATAATAATAATATACAAATAAAATGAAAAATTACATTCTTGTTAATCTACTAAATTTAGTTCCATGTTAAGTGACTTACTTGTTCGAGGCAGTTTGCATATTAACAAGTTTTATTCAAGAAATAATCTAAACAGCTCAGAATTTAGATACACTCAAAGAAAATTTGCATTATGGAGGCTAAGGAACTTTTAGCCAAACTGCAGCATGACCAAGTCTTTTACAGCAAATACATTTATTTGAGCAAATAAATGTATTATTTATTTAATATATTACATAAAAGATCTAATAATATAAAATATATTATAATAGATATAATAATATAAAAACATTTTATAGTTATTGTAAATGTACTCACCTAGCAATCTCACTAAGTTGGTAATTTCCAGAGAAGATGCCAGAGTTCAAAGTGACTGTATAAAGAGGTGTGATGATTTCCTCAGGAGTCTAAGGTAAATATATATACAATGGACAGATTTTAAAAGTTAGCCCATTTACATTTTGATAACACCCTTCATTTGCTCCAGCTATCTGTGTTAGCTAATTTTAGCTTTCTCCTTTTCCCATAAGTTAAAATTGAAAATAATTTGCTAATTAGGATGAAGAAAAATAAACATGGATTGAGCCTGGATATTAATTCTTGTCCTTGTTGTCATCTGAAAAAGAATAAAACCTAGTACCATAATCTCGATGTGCACAGTATAATTTTGGTTCTGATCATTTCCACCCAAAGGCTCCACTTGTGAAGTCAAGGCAAACAACCTGAAAAAAACTGGCAGAGAGACAGAAAGACATCACAGTTTCTCACAGATTTTAAATACATCTTCTTTTCCAAATAGCAGATTTATTTATGATTTCAACTTTTCTGTAAGTTTTCTGTTTAAAGGGCTGTTTGCTAGTCTGGGTGTTTAGTAAACAAGTCTGTTTGTTTAGTTTAACAACTCTTTATTTCTGCTGTGATTTAAAAACTTGCTGGGTGAGAAATTAACTGCCAGCCAGCAGAACTTAGCAGAACTGAATGACCTGCTGATGAGTAAATTTAGCCATTCAGGTGTGTTGGATAAGAAAGAAGCAGGATGGCAGCTCCTGAGGACTGGACTTCAGCACCTCTGCTTTAGTCAATTAAATGACTTCATGAGATTCATGAATAAGTCTAATTAATTAACAAAGAAATGTGTACTGGAACATTCCATCATACCATTGAAGCTTAAAGCAGCATTCATCCTATTGGTTGAGCCAAGGAAAGAGAAACAAAGAGTAGAGATAGGAAATGACTAGGGTTGTGTAATAATATCGATTTTGCGATATATATAGATATTTTCTTTCCCAAAAAAAATCAATATTCATCCACAAGTATCGTAACATCCAACTGTCATCTTGCTCACTCACTGCTTGCTTCGCCAGGAGAGTGATTTGGTCATCAGGCTTAGAGTGATTCCTTCAGATGTTAAGTGTCAATGTTAAAAAGGTATCAAACTATTCAGAGCAGGTACTTGGTTCACTTTAATTACTTTACAAATGCATGTAAGCTACAGTTTGTATGGTTTCAATTAAAAGAAACATGTTTTCTCACCACTTCTTTGATTCATTTTGTCCAGCTGTCGACTTTAAGTCTGTGTCCATGTCCAACCAGAGCCAGGTATTGTGTAGTTGGTGCTTTTAATCAGTTTTCAATTAAATGAATTTAATCCAACTCTATAACAGTCACAAAATGTCACCAAAATCACTCTGTCCCTATAAAATCTTTCAGAAAATTGCAAAAGTGTATTGAATTGTATCATTTGCTGAATATTGCAATATATATCATATCATGAGCAGAATATTGTGTATCGGATCGTGAGATTATTTTATCAATACAGCCCTAGAAATGACCAATCAGAGGAAGGACTGCATGCAGCCGAGTTCCTGAATTAACTTTGAACTGCTTCAACTGGTTTTGGGAGCTCAGATGATTATGTACATATAGGTAGTGTGAGCACTTTCTGTATGCATGTAAAAAACTGATTTTTATAAATTAAAGTTACAAATAGGATCTTAGCAGAGAGAGATGTCAAGCCAATCATGTAAGCAGGTCAGGCAAGTAAACCAAATAAAGCTGCACAGATTACATCCATGTCTATGTCTATCTATACAAAGGAATGTTTGCATCTATATATTTAGATAAAACCTATATATTTACACATTTCCTAAAATTATTCTTACCCACATCATATGATATATGCAGCTGTGCTTTATTTCTCAAGAGATAAAATGCATTACCATAGCTCTCAAGTAGATTATTTTATGTGACTCAGACATCTAAATATGCTTTGTTTTGTCCAACATGGCTGAAAGAGCGCCTTCTTACCCCTGCTGTTAGGAGTATAGAGCGTCTTGTCCGTCTGTATGAAGATGTACCCAGACTGGAAGGACACCAGGACAATTCTTTCCAGAGTTTTGTCTGGAAAATTGGCTTGAAGATAAACATATTGCCTCATAGTGGGATTCTTGCTGAATTCTGCTGTCGGTATCTGAAACCAGAGTGAAAAGGAAGACTGATAAGAAACACTTCAGGCATGTTAGCCGTCCTGCTATTGCAAGAGTGTTTTACTTACAGTTACTTTTCCGAACCCCTGGAAATTATTTGCCCTGTTGAGGATCACAGATGTCCCAGACAGCTTCTTGTTTTTGGTGGGATGGTTCATCACGTTGATGCTGACCACCATGTCCCCTCCAGTGCAGTCCTGACATTCCACAAAGATGTTTTCTGCTGTTCCCACTCGCAGCAGGTTGGGGGCAGACATCACTTTGCTGCAGGTAAAGGATATGGTGCATGGGTATTTTGAAAGAAAAGAACTAGATTCAAACAAAATGCTGCTAATTTATGGTTTAGAGGGATTAGGTTTACATACATTTAAATCAGGATAGTGCTATATGGCGATGATCACAAGAGAAAAAAAAAAACATGCATTTGATCATTCGAAACTGAATTCTTTTGTTGGCCAATGGCCATTTAGGGAAACGGCTATTGTTAAATGACTGATGGTAACACTCCACCCTCATTATATCTTTCAGTTTGGGACAAACTGCAAACAGGACTTTGTATTGCTCTATTAAAATAATAGCTTTTTTCATGGTAATCATCCATCACTACTTTGTTTATAGTCCACACTACTAAAAGTAGACTGTGAAGAGATTTTTCCATTTGTGGAGTGGATCTTAGATCTTCTATAATTGCCAGACATTTTGGCTGCCTTTCTAATTAATGCTCTCCTTACACAGAATGTTAGCTTAGGTGGATGTCTTGGTAGATACCTATACCAAGAACAAACGCATGCCACACACTTCTCAGATTTTTTATTAATAAAAAAAAGTCACCTGTCCTTTTCTTTCCACTTAACAATTTTGCATTCCCGAGTATTAGTCACATAACATTCCAATAAACTTGGGTTGTTACACAACAGAATGTGAAAAAGTTGCCATTCCAGGCTACCCCTGCCGCCAGGCCTAGCGTTTCAGCTGTTTGGGATTCCCCTCGGTCATTTCCTCTCAGAAAGCACGCGGTTGATGCGCGCTTTCTGATTGGCTCGCGTTAAATCCCCCCCGCCCCGTCAACAGAATCGGAGGACTCGCTATCAACGGATCGAGCGCAACCGCCCGACGCTCACACCGCCATGCCGCCAGGCTAAGCCGGTTTTCTGGGGGAAACTCTGCATTCTGCACTCTGCTCGATTCAAATCTTGCTTACAGTACAATTTGGGTTTTCTCCTACTCACTCTATTCCCTCTAAGTTTTTCTGTCAGACCAATCAGCCAACAGAAGGAGAAGTAGTGAACTAACGACAAAGTTGATTTTCTGCGCTGTTTTAGAATGGCAGCAAATGAAGTGAACGAAGCCGTTCACTCTATATTGGCCATACTTCCAAATATTGAATTAGCATTAAAAACTGCCTTGTTCGGCTCTACATATCTCTCTTTGTAGTGGAGGGTGGTTGTTTAAAGGGGAGACAATTTTATCCAGGTTTCATAATACCGAACTGGTGCAGGAAAACTTCAGCAATGGGGTAAAATTTAAACATATCTTATATGTTAGGTCATCATATCTTAATAGCTGAGAACCCAGACTCTCTTTATGAAGCAAAAACTGGAACAAGGGGTTGATTTTTACCAGACCATAAAACGATATGAATACTTTTAAATGACACTGTACATTCAAACTCTGGAAATGTTGGCATCTGATGGCTGTAAAGTTGAGACCTGCTATTGATCCTTTGATTAAACATTTAGGTTGTTCGTATTTTTAAGATGACTTTTTTAGTAGAGGTCAATAATCTGTTGTTTGGACTATGCACTCAGTAAATCAACCATTGATAAAGATCCAAGGCTATGCAAACAGAACAAAATGCAGGACAACATTTTGGCAGCAAGTAAAGCAAAAAGGTTTAAGAGGGTCAAAAAAAACCCATATAGTAAAAGTTTGCGAACTATTAATACATTTGAGATAATCATACAAGAAATATACAAAGTCATACAAAATATTCTAATTTGGCTTTATAAATAGTTTATGTTCAAAGAAACAGATACATTTCAACTTTAGGCTTTAATTTCTATAAATTTGTATTGTGCTGCCAACACTTAGGTCTACTTACAAATTAGCTCCATCAGCCAGAGGAGCCCAGGAGGCGAAGGCCAGAGAGACCAGCTGCAGCAGAAGAGTCCTTCTCATCCTCCAGATTGGTCCCTATCTGCTGCCAGTGTGAAGCGAAGCTCTACTCTCCCAAACGTGAAAGTCCGCCCACATTTCCCCTTATCAAAGTCCCATATGTAAACATGACTTCCTGGCAGTATGTAATTTAACATACTTAGCATATTAATTTTTCACCAAGGTAGAAACATCTGTTGTCTGATCAAATTGTTACTCTTGTATTTATTTCTGGTCATCAGTGAAGAAAATAATGAATTTCCAATAAAATATTAAACATATTTTTAGTTTTAAAAGTTGTTAAATTCTTCATTAAAGAAAACAAAACTAAAATCTGCATCAGACAGTTCCTGTGGAAAACAATAACATCTGCATGGATACGTTGGATGTGTTCTGGTAAATTCTAACAGTTTAGAAGATATTTTCTAACAACTTCAACTTTAGGAACATGAAATGGACAAACACTCAAACCTTTTTCTGTCTTTGGAGAAGATCAGAAGAAGCTAAACATTTAGCTTTCAGCTAAATAATTAGGCAGCAAGATAAATATTATTTACCAGGTAAATATTTAACTTTGAACTGAATAATTAGTTAGTAAATTTTATATTTTGTGTAATTGCTAAGTACATATTTAAATGGCAAGCATAAATGTTTAACTAGTTGGGAAAATCTGTCTTGCACTTATTTATATATTTTTTTGGAAACGTTTGTGTGTCTGATCAGTTTCAGCATTCCCTGATGTTATTGTTGTTGTGCCAGGACTTTTTATTTTGATGACAAGTTCACTAACATGAAAAGCTGTTTTGGAGGAACAAGCCATTTATTCTGAATTAGTTCTGAATCACTTTTACAGATTAGCTAGATTTTGGGTTCGTAGTAATTGTTTTAAGAAAAGCTCCAGTTGTTGTGCAAACATGAAAAATGAACCAAGAAGAACTGGAAAACCAAATATTTTTGAAGTTCTTCACATTAAGTTGCAGATTATTGTAGTTTAAAGACGGAAAAAATTGGCTTACAAACATTTTTTGAGGAATATTAGATGCAAATTTAAGTCTAAATCACAGAAAAAAGGGAAAACAATCTTAATTTTACAGGTTTTCGATAAAAGGTCTTACAAATAAATGTAAGAACATATGAGAATGAACCTGTGCAGTGCCGTGCAGAGACCACTAAAGAGGCAGGCGCTCAAAAAAGGGCACATCAAACCGCATTTTAGGACAGAATATTAAAGTCACACAGCTTTCAAAGTTTAATAAACAATGATAAATTACAAATTGTGAGATAACTACTAGATTTAGTACAGCTTAACATAGGTGCTATTCTCTTTCAAGATACATTTACCTAACGCTAGAAATGCAATGTACATTATGCAGCAAAGGAAATTAGAAGATCGGACATATTCATTATGGAGATGATCGGTTTGGATGGGCGATGTGTCCCTATTGCATAAGCGATACTGAAGAATGACAGCTATCATTAACGATACTGGGAAGAAGCTTTTCAGTTATCTTGCTTTGCTAGCAAAGTCGTTAGCTAGCAGCTAGCTAATAGTACAACAACAGCATTTCCAATACCATTCAGTATTTTTATCACAAAGACATTAGGCAATGTCTTTGTGATAAAAATACTGAATGGATAGTGTTGAAATATAATCATGGTTTAGTGTTTTGTTGAACTCAATTATAGAACCATTTCTAGTGCTTTAGTTTAGTGAATCTTTTACTAATATAACCATTTTTAGTGTTTGAGTTAGCTCTATCATTTACTTGAAGTCACTGGGGTCGTAAAACCACAGGAGACAAGCAGTCTTATCTGTGTGGGGATCATTTAAAAACAGGCCCACGTTTGGTCTCAGGAGGGGAGGAATCTCCGGTGGACATCTGGTGGGGTAAACTATTGACCTGCAGTTCACCTTAAGACAATTTGGTCTAAAACAATACAGCTAAGTCTCCTGAGGCATTTGTAAGTTGTAAAAGTCAGCAGGATTTTTAGAGTTCTGGTTAACTTCAAATAACATCAAGGAGGTAAAAGTCTCTTTGATGTCTCGGCAGATTGTAGGGAAGTGCCGTTTTCAGGGGTGCTCGGAGGCGGCTTCTAATTGGTCGAGAGGTGTTGCCCCCTATTTGAATAGAACACACCTACTAGCACAAAACCTCTTGCGCAGGGAAAATAAGGCAGAAAATAGTCAATTCTTAGCACCATGGGCTGACTGTTTCTCCGAGGACGTCTCCGACGTCTTCGTCTTTTCCTCTATCTGTTTTTGTTATATCAGGTGACTAATCGGTGACTGTGTTTTCCTTTAACTTTCTGTCTTGTGTGATACTTTCTTCTGATTGGATTAAATTCTGAACTTCTGTGACGCCAACACGCTGCTTACGTCTCTTCTGTGTCTCGCGAGAGTTATCAGACCGCGGACAAGAAACCGGGACCCAAGAACAAAGGAAGAATCGAAATTGCATAGTTTAAAAGTTTTACAATAAGAATCCCCTTATGATCATCGACAAATTGGAGGCTCGTCCGGTTGCGCGGTCTGGAACCCTCTGTGGGGACGCTGAGGATTCGTTGCGGTGTTTAATTGTGAACGGTGAGTTAATTCATTTTTTGCTTTCGGTTTGTAGTAAGCGCCATCTTGGGTGCGCCATCTTGTGAGTGGCGTTCCAGGTGTTCAGAATTACTTTCTGTGTACAATGCGTACGGAATCTTCAACCGAAATTGAGCATATTTGATTTAATGGTTAATTGTTGTACACACGGAGCAAACGGGGAGCTTTGGCAAGCTCGGCAGAGGTGCAAACTCTGTTT
The DNA here is from genome assembly GCA_033032245.1 of Poecilia picta. Lineage (NCBI taxonomy): Eukaryota > Metazoa > Chordata > Actinopteri > Cyprinodontiformes > Poeciliidae > Poecilia > Poecilia picta. The sequence goes on along the minus strand of CM065353.1, from coordinate 23,927,831 downwards.
ATGCTAGGTTTTCGGCCTTGGGTCCGGCCCGTGCCCAAAATATGAATGATTTGGCTTCATAGTTGGTGTGTTTTTAATCAGTCTGAATCGACTGAGGAAAAATTGCTCGTTCCAAAAGTGGACTTACCATTTAAGGTCATTTGGCTTCAGTTCTGGGAACTGCGCTCGGACGGATCTGGGATCCGTTGCGGCGAAATTCTAATTCGGATGGGTTAATGACGGTGGCGCGGCCCTCCTCGTTACCGGCAAACAGTCGGTGTTCGGGTCGATTGAAATGCGCTTTCTCCATTTGAGCTTGACCGGCTCGTAGCAGACTGGAAGTGATGAGTAAATGAAATAGTTAAATGAGTCTGCGGAAGTTTGTTCGCATTGTATAAATAAGCCGGCTCCTATTTTGCTATACTATCTGTTTGTCCTTTTTGTTACCTGACTTAGCATGTAGTTTTCTCTGTGTGAGTGTATGATTTGTGTCTTATTGTCTTTTTATTATGTGTCTTTGTGCGTCTTATCGGCCGTTCTGTGTCTTGTTGTGTGTCCGTGTGTAGCTGTGTGTGTGTCAGTGCGTGTGTATCAAGCTGTGTGAGTGTGGGGCCCCGGTCCTGAGCTGTGTGGGGGAGCTGTTAGAGTGCCGGCAGACGATTCGCAGCTTCTGTTGGTAAATGCAGGACTGCGACGCTATAAATGTGTACGCGCACTTTCACTGTATGCATGGATTATGGCCGCGCATTTTTATTCTGAAGTTCAGTGAATGTGTAGTTTATGCTGTGACGATCTGAGCGGCCAGTCTCCGGGTATATGGATTTTTGTTCAGTTGATTTTTATTTTTATATTTTTGTTGTTTCGAACCATTTAGATGGTTGCGTGTCTCAGGGCTGTGTTTGAATTACCCCGGCTGTGACGAACATTTTACACTTTCTCTGTATGCTTAGGTATGGTAGGAATTAGGCTCCTGCTATATACTGAGGATAATTGGCTGATTGACTCTATTTCATTGCGATTTGCATTTTTGTCTTACTGTTTCTGTGGCTGAACTGTCTGTGCACGCAGTTCTGCCCCAGACGCAAGAGACACAGCACATTGGAGTGCTACACAGTGATAATGTACTAAGTCTGTCTGCAGCCGATCTTATATGAAATGGTGGAATGAAACAGTGTATGACACGAATGTGCAGTGGGTCTGGGAGGATGTTGAAATGACGTTACAGCCGGCACCCCATTGGAGACTTCAGTTTTTAATTTGGTCATTTAATTAGGATTTTGGTTAGACACACGGACAATATTGAATATAAGGTTTTTTGCGATACACACCTGCATGATATATGAAATTGACATGATAATTCTGGAAATTGTTGTTCCTGTCATAAGGTATTTTAATTCCAACAGGTTCTAATCATTTACTGCTTTAATCGTTTTTCTTTCCTACTTTTCATATAGATAACTCGGGACGTGTGGACTAATCCATATTTTTCTCTTAGGTGATTCTACGCACACGACGATGCATTTTGCGTGGAAATATGTTTGGAACAGGTTTTATCTGTATGTGAAACGAAACTCTTTCTTGCACATGTAGGAATGTGGTGTACACTATGGGTGTACATTGAGACTCTTTTAATTGCTGTGAGATATTCCATATGTTTTTATGTTTTTGGGTTCTACCTGCATTCTGTTTGTTTTATTTATGATGTACTAACTACTGACTAACACACTAACTTAATTGTTTTAATGGTTGGTCTGTGTAACACATGGGTTACTGATTTGGACATGTTGAGAGGAGCACGATTCTTCTATTTTTGGTTTTCCACCTATGATTGTTTTTTAATGAATTTATGTTTTTATTAAATAGATGGGGGAGTAGGCTAAAATAGGCCTTACTTAAATTGGTGAGATTTGGGGGCAGTTGATTGTGAATCTTTTAATCGAAACTTTTGACCTTCATTCCAAAATAGTGGATTATGGATTTAATTATGTAAGGAGATTTTATCTTGCCTTTATGATTCACTAACATATGATGTCTGCTTATAAGTGGACTACAAATTGAGGTAATGAAGCCGGATGACAGTTAAGCATCTGTCATGTTTACACACATTTGGAATATAGCAGATTTCTATGTCACTGCTGATTTTTTGGCACAAGCGAAGTGAATGCTTTCGAGGTGCTATTTTGCATAGATCAAAACAAAGAAAAAACAGTAAGTGAGCTTATTATATCACTTCTATCACATTTGGTTGTGAAATATCTTGTTTTAATTCTATTTTTTTCTTTTCTTTACAGAAGGTGGGGTGTGAAGCCAGAGGAATGTCAGATGGCTCTGACATTAATTTGCAGTAAGGAACGTTGGTATAGCCTTTTGTTTTATTTTTTGTTAACTTGGTTTGTTTTACACTGGCAGTTCTGCTCTTGGAGGTTGAAGTGCTGTGGGGGTAGGTTTCTGAGGCTGGAACCATGCTTGGAGGTGTGAGATGATGGTGTCGCTTGGCATCTGGCTTCAGGTGTCTGCTGTTGCTTTAAGCCGATGTCTCGGCTCTCCGCTCCGCTGCGATTACAAACTGTGCCTCTGCAATGGACTGTTCAGTGGAAGTGACGACATCTTCAAAGACTGAGGTCGGTGGAGTTTACTGCTATTTCCTGTTATTTGGGTCACGACAGGACCCAGAGATGGATTACACTCTGACTGTTATCTCAAGCGTGCTGGCAGGAGGTCACACTTCATGGATCAAAAGACATTCTGCTGGGAATGGATAAGGAGGAGAGGGGATCCTCCGTGGTTCTGTGACTTTTGCTGTGTCTCTTCCCTCGGGACCACTGCTGTCATTCACAGCTTACCTCAGTTCAAAGACGGGACATGTATACCCTGTACCGTTTCTGAGTCACATGGACTCTGCACAGTTCACGCTATAGCTCGGTGGATGTCCTGTTTGTCTGGTTGCTGGGTGATACTGGATTCTCCACCTGTCGCATGTGACTTTAGTCCTCTGACTCCTCCTTCAGCGTGTTTTGGCCTCTGAGATGCAAACCACTGCCACTTGTCGGTTTGAGTTGGTGAAATTTCACTATTTTTCCAAATTTATCTTGTATTAAGTGAGATGTTTATTTTTATTTTTTATTTTTATTTTTTTAGCTGACTTAATTTGCCACAGAGAATACTATATTTACTGGGTTTATTGCCTCACATTCCTCTCGCTTGACATTCTGACCTTTTGGCTATGGTAGGGGTGTGACAACAAACAGGATGTCTCAAAAGATTTATGATTGCAAGACTGGTGTTTGTGACTCTCTGCATTTTTCGAACAAGCATTTTTTGCCTCAGTGATTCACTTCGTTTGTCTCAACTTATTTTTTTTTAATTTCAGACTGACGAGCGTGGTGCAGGGGAATAATTCAGATTTCCTATTTTTAGCCATAACTGACTTACATTGGTGCCGCGTTTTACCTACGGCGGTATATGATTTAAATGTCATTTGGTTATTCCTCAGTTGCAGTATTTTAGTGAAATCGGGAGTTCGACTGCATTTGACATTTGCATTTGAACATACTGAAGTGGACTGAGTACACAATGAGCTACAAGCACCACGTTCCTTCTTACTTTCTAAATTTTGACTCAAATATGAATTTGTTGATGGCAGTGTGCAGATTGTAACGGAATCTGGGACACCATATTACATTTGCATCCACCTGGAACATGGGACCTGGGTTAGCAGTGACTGATTTCTCTATTTAATTTATATGGCATTTTTATGGTATTCTATGACAGAACATTTGTTCTGTTATAGAATAAAGAGGGAATAAGAAATAATTAACATGCATGATTGGAATCAAATAGTTTATACAAAACAGTGTTTCCTAAAAAGAGGGAAAGGGATCGTGACATGATTGCATATCACTCCATATGATTCAAAATAAGTGGTTTAAATAAGGCATGCAGGAAGGCCTAAAATAAATGTTTACAGAATATAGTTGTATCAAGCTTCTCCCCAGTAAATTGAAAATATATTGATAGAAATAAAAAGGATAATTCATTATTAAATAAGATAAATAAATATTTAAAAAAAGAAAAAACTGAATCAAATATTAAAAGGGTTGAAATTTGGAGTGTGGAATTTTGATTAATTTGGATGAATCATTTTTATTTAATGACATGGTTAACATATTCTTGCAAGACAAGCTGATCATCCTTTGAGGATTTAAAATGAAAAATTAGGATTAAAATTAAAGTGGTCTAAATTGGATATTTAAAAGGAACAATTATGGAACTGTTTCTAAAGAGAGTTAACTTAAGGAATGAAATTATAATCTGAAATAAAGGCATAAGAATAATAAAATAAATGTTAAATACAAAATCTCTACATGCCTGATAAATTGAAATAAACTATCTAAATAAAATTTGATAATAAGAATAATATATGATTTGAAACGACAAAATAATTAGGATCGTTTATTGTTGTTTCCTCTTACTACGTTTTCATCTATGACTTGCCAAGGAAGTCATTTTACTTCAAGGATGTTTAACACAGAGACCCAAAATGAAGATATGTTTGAAGATTTGTACAACCAATTGTTCCTAATCAATTTTTTATTTTCACAGCGACTGTAGATTTATTGATGGATTCGAAGCATTTTATATGCGAGATATTGGGTCTAATTTGATTATTCGTTATACGGATAATTCTGGATAAAATTTAAGAAAAGTTGAAAATTGGCTATAAACTGTGCACAGTCTAAATTCAAATTAGATAAAACGTTTTGCTATGGGTCGATATTTTTATGTGTTGTCCATTAACAAATTAACAGGGTTCTCTTCATACGAGTTTGACACGAGAAGGATGTTTCCGACACCTGCGCATGGACTCCAGAAGGGACAGGTGAACCGGCACATTTATTTCATAATGATGTTTTTGAGAAGTCCTAGGTTTGGGACCGGAGTTTGCAGAATACCAGACGTCACAGGACCAGTTCCAGGAATCATCTGGGTCCAAATTAAAGTCATCAGAAGGACGGGGGCTGAACTTCACTTCACCAGACCAGGCTGAGAGATCAGGAGGACCTGCAGCTTCACTCTACGGACGAAGGAGCTTCGACACGCAGTTCCCCAGACCAAGGAGGATCGATGGTTCCAGTAATAAGTGCAGCAGGAATTCCTGCTGAGACCACTTTTGCTTTCTGAGTTTTGAGGTCTTCAGAGATCCGAACAGGCATAATAATCCTGTTTTGGTCTCAATTTATTGAGAGAAGAGGAGATTGAAACCTCTCCTTAAACTCACTGTTTAATTGGCATAATAATCCAATTTTCAGTGAGCAACGGACGCTCAGGTGGGAAACTTGAGCTTTAAATACCCGATGAGGGTACACGACGGATCAAGCCTCAAGAGGATCTCACATCGACCCCACTTTTGCGTTTTTTTTTTATCGTTGATCTTGCGGACTTTTTCTGAACTTTCGGTTCTTTATGCGCGTATTTTGGTCACATTTTTGATGAAGATCTCATTTTTGCAGACTAGCAAAGAAGACATAATACGGACTCTTAAGATTCTATTATAATTCTGTGTAAAAAAAAAAAAAACCATTGAAACCAGTTGTAATTGCTTTTTGTGTGTTCTGATTTTCCCTCCACAGCTTTGAGTCTGTTGGTTGTATAGGTTTGAAAGATGAGGATGTATGTGTTCATGATTGATTTGTAATTGGTGGACATCCTGAGTTAGTATTATGTGACTCATTCAGTTTTCCATTTTATTAGGTCTGGGTGAGGATTGTAATGTGGTTTGATTCCCCTGAAATGATTGAGTTATAAGATCTTCATATTTAAAAAAGGTTAATGGGTATTTGACATTTGGATTGGAAAGCTTATGAATTCTTTAGGTTCTACAGGTGAGTATTAAACTTTCGCTCAGGATCATTCTATCATCTCTAGGTAGAATACAGAGTTTAATTTGAGATACAAGTAACTGGTCCGGGTGGCAGTAGTTTACCTAATCCACCTCCCTATTAGTTGTTTTTCCAAGGTGCTGCAGATGATGGGCTGTAGACCAGTGCTGTCCTGCTTAGACAGGGCTTTTAGTTAAAAATGGGGACTGTTAAAGGAGTATATCAATGTTTGGTCATTCTAAATTTTTTGATTCCTTGGTTAAAACACTAATCAATTTATTTTGTGAGGTCTGTAAAAGGCAGACCTCAAAAGAGGGATTGTTGAAATATAATCATGGTTTAGTGTTTTGTTGAACTCAATTATAGAACCATTTCTAGTGCTTTAGTTTAGTGAATCTTTTACTAATATAACCATTTTTAGTGTTTGAGTTAGCTCTATCGTTTACTTGAAGTCACTGGGGTCGTAAAACCACAGGAGACAAGCAGTCTTATCTGTGTGGGGATCATTTAAAAACAGGCCCACGTTTGGTCTCAGGAGGGGAGGAATCTCCGGTGGACATCTGGTGGGGTAAACTATTGACCTGCAGTTCACCTTAAGACAATTTGGTCTAAAACAATACAGCTAAGTCTCCTGAGGCATTTGTAAGTTGTAAAAGTCAGCAGGATTTTTAGAGTTCTGGTTAACTTCAAATAACATCAAGGAGGTAAAAGTCTCTTTGATGTCTCGGCAGATTGTAGGGAAGTGCCGTTTTCAGGGGTGCTCGGAGGCGGCTTCTAATTGGTCGAGAGGTGTTGCCCCCTATTTGAATAGAACACACCTACTAGCACAAAACCTCTTGCGCAGGGAAAATAAGGCAGAAAATAGTCAATTCTTAGCACCATGGGCTGACTGTTTCTCCGAGGACGTCTCCGATGTCTTCGTCTTTTCCTCTATCTGTTTTTGTTATATCAGGTGACTAATCGGTGACTGTGTTTTCCTTTAACTTTCTGTCTTGTGTGATACTTTCTTCTGATTGGATTAAATTCTGAACTTCTGTGACGCCAACACGCTGCTTACGTCTCTTCTGTGTCTCGCGAGAGTTATCAGACCGCGGACAAGAAACCGGGACCCAAGAACAAAGGAAGAATCGAAATTGCATAGTTTAAAAGTTTTACAATAAGAATCCCCTTATGATCATCGACAATAGATAAGAACAGTTTCTCCTCACTTGACTGTCTCCTCCCGCTCAGTAGTTATTCAGAGAAAGGCAGACAGAGGCCTGTCAGTGTTTGTTGTATTTCATTACTTCTCTGCTTAAACCGCAACTCCGAGCTGAAGCAGAAACGATAGTTCAACGTTTTCCGTCATCTGACAAGTAGCAAGTCTACTCCACTTTATTCACCAGCATTTTTTTTTAATTCACCAATAGCTTTTCTGTAATCTGGAACATTCCCTACGTTGAGCTCCAGTTAGCTGCATTATATATGGAGTTAGATTTGTTTCACAATTATTCAACCAAAAAAAAATCATCTCAAACAACAAAAAAAGTTTCAACCAAAAAAAAATAATCTCAAACAAAAAAAAAGTCATAAAAATTATTTAATCATAAAAATATTTTTTTACGAAACAAAAACATTTTTAAAGATTTTTTTTTTGATTGAAGTAACTAATTTTTTGATTGAATCTCTTTTTTTTTGGTTGAGTGTATTTGTTTTTGGTTGAAACTTTTTTTTTGGTTGAGTCTATTTTTTTTTTTTGGTTGAGTCTATTTATTTTTTGGTTGAAACTTTTTTTTTGGTTGAGTCTTTTTTTTGGTTGAGTCTATTTATTTTTTGGTTGAACTCATTATACAGCTTTATTTGCTTTGGGGAAGCTTACATGAACATTCTGGGCGGGGCTTAGCAATGTAAGACGTGTTCCGATTGGTTAGCGCTGACTAAAGCGGATGACTCCCTGAGATCTCAGAACCCCGTCCGGAACTGCAGGTCTTCGGTGACGGAACACTCCGCTTACCAAAGCCTTCTTGGTGGACAAAGTGGTTGAATCCTTTGACACAAAAGGAGACAAACATCAAGGAAAAATGGAAGAAGAGCTCTGTCTGAGCCTGGGTCAAGTGGTGGCAAGTTTTGAAGTGGACCTAGTTGGAGCAGCAGTGGAAAATAAAGACCAGCATGCTCTCCTCAGGAAACTAGTGGCGAAAAATGGGGATGTCTTCTCCCAGAATTCTATGGATTACGGCCATACAAAGACTGTGCGGCATGAGATCCCTCTGGTAGACTCAAAGCCGTTTCGACTTCCATATCGTTAAGATCCCCCCTTCTCAGTGGCAAGAGGTGAGGAACCTTCTGACAAAGATGGAAGCTGGAGGAGTTTTCTGGCCAAGTAAAAGCCCATGCGCATCACCAGTGGTGATTGTTACTAAAAAAGATGGGTCATTAAGGCTTTGTATTGACTACAGAAGACTGAATTTCTGCAGTACCCGCGATGCATGTCCTCTACCTCGAATTGAGGAAGCATTGGAAGCACTGGGGCAAGCTAAATACTTCTCCACACTCGATCTCACATCAGGCTGCTAGCCAGTTGAAGTGGCAAACATGATAAACACAAAAATACAGTACATATAGTACAAGATAAATCTGAGCAATACATTTTATTATTGATGTTAAGTCTGTTAAGGGTTCTCCCAGTTAACTATTTTTTTTGGTGTTCTGTTTAGTTTTATGGCAGAGACGCCATCAAATAAAGAAGGGGTAGATGTAAAGCAGTGCACAAGTGTCCCAAAAGAGGGCGCTGTTGATACCACCGCAATCCTGGTATGTTTGTCCTGTCGGGGACACCGTACTGCAGGGAATTTTTGTGCGAGAACTGCTGAATTCCTTACAGTGTGTTTACTACCTGTAAGGTAAGCAGCAGCTCCACTAGCCCGGTATAAAAATGAACATTACATATATTCCTATTGGTTCAGATTGCCAGTTAGGCACAAATTACATTTTCGTTCTGGTGATTGATTGTTTTGTGATGCTTGATTGTTTAGTAAAAAAGACAAAAACGGTTGAATGCTGACAGTCTGTTTACTGCCTGTAAGGTGTACGAAATAAACGCGCCAAGGTCTCCCCACAACTAAGATCGCTGTGTCCGACTCCTCTTTTCTGCACGGATCACATCCCACCTTCACGCACAAAATAAAACACAACGCAGAGCCCATAGGGTGTCTTCCACCAGCTGCAGATCCAAGGAGGGAAAGCCTGGGTTACAAGAATAAAGAAAAAAATTGACCAAAAGAAAAAAAATTGACCAAAAGGCCACTTGGGGGCAAGGAGCAAAAGGTGCCTGCATGTGTTGACAACTGTTTGTCTTGAAGTGTTCCAGGCACGTGCAGAATGGGAGAGCGGAGGGGGCTTGAGCCCTGATAAAAAAAAAACAGCAGCTCCAGCCGCAGGGGTCAAGCTTACTGTTCTGTACAGAAAAGGCTTCACGGTGTGATATATTTGAGAATTACAACACTGTAAAGTGTCATGTGGGTCATTCTCTGAATCATAGCTAACTAACTGTGTTCACTTGGCTGCATGCAGGTGTTCTGACTACCAGAACAATATATGACCAATGACCAATATAAAAATGACCAATATATGTGTAGCCTGTATATTCAGATATCTTTTTTTTCATTTTGAACAGACTTTCTCCAAAATTACTTTTTCTTTTGCAATGAAACAATATCTATTTATTGTCAACCAGTATGAACTGATCCTAATTGTTCAAGCAAATTATTAACCTACATAGGGTTATATAGAATATAAATCTGCTAAACAGGTGCAATTGGAAGTTGTTCTTGAGTTCAGCTCATCTCTTTGTCGTTTCTTTTTGGCATGTTGACTAATTTAACCCAGCCCTCTTTCTTTTCTTCTGTTTATTTGTTCTTCCATTTTTTCTGTTTATCCTTTCTTCCTATTCTCTTAGCAAGCGAACTATCAGACTGATCCAACCTTTATTAATGCAGCAAAAGAAAAAAAATAAGAAACACTGGCTGCACAGTGGCACAGTTGGTAGCAAGTGTGGTACCAGTTGTACCTTTGCCCGTTTGTTCTGCGTTGCTTATTACTTTAATATTAAAATAATAATATTGCGTTAAAGAATGTCATCATTTTTCACACATGAGAAATATAAATAAACCACTAAAACATGAATAAGTCAAGTGAAAGGACAAAGAGAAAACATATTTGAAACATGTCCTGTATGCAAGCATCAAAAGTCAAGACTCAGACAAAAGAGAACGTCAGATTTTGATTAATACATTTTTATTTTAGCTCTTATACAGCCCACTCTGCAACACCTTTACAAACATTGCAAAAAAACATTGGATGCATGACCATTGTTTTCTTGAGTTCAGTTACTGCAGACAATCAAAAATGGTGAACTGTTCGACCATCTCCTCCATGCCCAGGCAGGTAGGTCGATGTTCATTGCTCTGGCACTCCGCGTCTGAGGGCCAGTACTCAATCCAGGTCCTCTCCCCGAGCACATACTGGAATCTAAGAGGAGCAGGGAGACAGACATGAAAAGTCAAAGTAAGTATATTTTCTGCATTCAGATCAAAACTAGATGAGCTTCATATTATTTAATAATTTAGATGCAACTTTATGCCAACTTGTTAACGGCAACAAGGAGCTTATGGTGTCTCTGCAACATGCTATGGGTCATTTGTTTGCCCCTTAGTGTGGGTCAATGTTCACACACCCTGTATGGATAAGAGGACATTTACATGAAAAGTTGTGTAATTCCTGTTGACAAAAATGATCAATTTTAAGTTTTATTGTTAGTCTACTCTCTCTCTCTCTCTCTCTCTCTCTCTCTCTCCCTCTCTCTCTCGCTCTCTCTCTATATATATTATATATATATATATATATATATATATATATATATATATATATATATATATAAAAAAACTAACAAATATATCATTATTAGCTCAAACTTCCCAATTGCGTTCAGGATATTTTTTATGTTTAGATCTCTGACCAGAACGTTGGTTTTAATGAGCAGTGATGATTTTAAATGATCCCCTTGCACGAGCAACAACTTACGTTTGCTTCTGGTTGTCTCTGTGAATGTCTTTGGATGATCCCATGATGAGGTAAGTTTTGCCCTTTTCCAGACTCAAAGTTTCTCTGCAGTGCTGATAACTGAGGAATGGGCGCAGCTTACCAGCAGGACCAACATCAGTGCTTCCTGTGGTCAAATTGTAGAACAAGAAGACAAAGCGAGTGAAAATCTTCAGGTCACTGAAGGACTTGATACACAACAACTCAAAAATCCAACTCATGGCCCTTCAAAGAGTTCAAAACCCACCTTCTTTAATAACTTGCACTATGCGCATCGTGTACGAGTCTGTAGACAAGTCAAAGTCACTCGCTTCCACCATAGCTTTGTACGCTGTGGGCAGACAATGTACAGGTTTGAGATCTCGTCATCGTGCATTGCTCTAACTAAAAAAGTATCTCTTCCTTTGTTAGACATTTTCATGCCTGCTGTTTCTTACCAAACTCTATCTTGCTGGTCTCTGTGCTCTCGCAGATCTTAGCTGTGCGCTCATCGTTGCTAATCTGACCCTTTTTCTGCATACTGCAGTTCTCTGAAAAGTGACACAAAAGAGATTCTATTCATGTATGTTGCAGACCTGTGAAAGAGCGACATTTTAAAGAGGACTACTAATAAAAATGAAGGTATGAATAAAGCAGAAGTAATGTTGTAATTACTAGCAAAACTATGTTGATTGTGAAAATGTCCAAGCTTTTTATTCAAATATATGTAGAATAGTATAAAACTGTAAACTAGAAATATTTTACACATGATTTACAGTTATTAGACCCCTCAATAGAAGGCTCAGGATAATCAATAAATAAAAAGGGTGATTTTGTTAACTTTTTCAAAAAAATGTCAGCCTTTGGGAAGTAAACCATGTGTTCTTCCAGCCTAAAATCCTCATGCAAACTATTCTTGTTTACCTTCTGCACAGGTGCATTCATTATCCCTACAGAGCTGGAGCAGTTTTCCTCCTTTCCTCTCTGGATGGTAGAATTTCACACAAGGTGTTTCTAAAATAGAAAAGGAAAAAAAAACAAGTATTTAAAAGAAATGTATTCTTAGAAAAGAATAGAATAAAGTAGCTATATTCTTCATTGTCCCACAAGAGAGAAATTCTGGCACAGCAGCAGGTTAGGTAAGTGGGAACATGGATATTTATATAAATTTAAAGCATCAGAAAAATAATTTTGTATAGTAAAACTGAGCTTACAAGAAATGTGCAGCTGAGCAGGTTAATATATATATATATATATATATATATATATAACAACATAGCCCATTCCTTTTAAAACTTACGCTCATAGTACTCATAGACAGACACGGCTGCTGGTTGTAAGACGCCAACTTTTAATTTTTGTTGGATCCTAAAGCTGATCTCCTCTGGTCGTGTGTGTGAAACCTGGTGAGAGATTTCAAAATAAGCAAGGAACACTAATGAATAATCCAACATGTAGTAAAGATATAAAAAAACAAGAGAAGGTTGAATTATTTACCTTGTCCAGATAGATGATGAGTGAGCCTCTTTCGGACAGAACTGTGTTCATCTCATATCGTGAAATGGTGCGGGCGCGTCCTTTAGACAACTGCACACACAAATAAACATGTGGCCTGAGTCATACTGTAAGCTACGACTTTGGGTTAAATGAAAAGTATAAATTCTAATATGCCAAACTCTGATGTGTAGTTCAAATATAAAATAAGTTAAAAAATGTCCTTAAATCAGATTAAACACATTTCCTGTTTTGGTTATTAACAAAATTCAATCTATTTGCTACATGCTATAATTATGAGGGAGATTTCTTTGGAGAATTGTTTTGAAAGCTTTTGATAACACTTGATTTGACATGGGTGTGCATAAGACAGACATAATACTGTCATAGACATGATGTAGCACCTGTTATGAACACAAAGGAATCTTCATGAAAGGTTATGACTGTTGTCATGAAGAGTCATTTGGCAAATAATGATGGTTTTAATGCAAAGTAAACACTTTTAATGGACTTAATGTGAATTTGGCAGAACTTTGTATTAAAAGTGACATTATTCACAGAATAATGCAAAACTGGCAGTTTTAATGGACCTTTAAGGAAATTTTTAATGTAACTTTGAATTAAAAATGTCATTATTTTCCAAATGACTCTTCATGGAAACAGTCAAACATTCATGAAAACTCCATCATGTTCATAACTGGTGTTAAGTCATGTTTATGACAGTGTCATGTCAGTCTTATTTTGAAAAACTGACGCAACATCTCAAGACATCAGCCATCAAGTTAAAACATGAGCACAAATGGGTCTCCTAGATGCACAGCAACCCAATTTATTCTCCCAAGTGAGTTTAAAAACATGGTTTTAGAGTAGCAAAGTTAGCGCTTCAGAATACGCATGACAACAATTCTCACATCATTCTGGAATTTAGCAAACAGAAATAATTTGGATATCCAAAACAAGAAGAGCTTAGTTTGCAATAATGTGAGAAATAATAAAAAAGTGGCATCGTTTTATACACTGTATGTAAATATCTGGATTCAGCCGTAGGTTTCTTGTTCGAACTCTTACCGCGTCCAGGTCCCTTGTGTCAACAGTGAATCCGGTGAGCAGGCCGATGTCTAGGATCGTCATTCTTGCGTCACTGTTCCTGTCCTTATACCTTTGTGCAAAATGTTCAGAGAAATGTTTTATAATTTCACAGACTTTTTTTAACACAAGCTGCAGTGTGGTGTACTGTACTTACAGAACATCGATCCTAAGCTTGTAAATCTTGCCTTCGTCTGTCTCTTTTTCTGAAGAAGCAAATTAAATCCATTTAAAGTATGCTTTTTTAAAACAAATCACATGAATGGAATGGAGAATAACAAAAACAGAACAAACTAATACCAAATTACCTGGGATTAGTTGGACAGAGAAATTAAACTTCTGGCAGTCACTTTCTTTTTCTTTAGGAATGGCATAATAAAGCGAAACCATCTGTAACATCAAGAACATGTAGGATTATTGTGCTGTGATGTTACAACAAGATATTATTTGTCCAAATTTTGGACTTCATGCACAAGAAAACCCTGATGAAAAATGTAACTTTTATAGAATTCATTTGAACTACAATGATGTTTTAGGCCATCCACGATTCCCAGGAGAAAATCTAGATTTTGCCTGGCCAACATTAAATTGTGTACATTTGTTTAATTTAGACCACACAAAGTCCTCTTCATATTTCAATTAAAAGAAACAAAACTGTGAAAATCTGTGATCCAACCTTAATATGAATGAATTAAGTCAAAACATACTTTTTAGATGTGTTTCTGTTTCTAAACACAAACAACATCTAGCAATTCACGAGCACTTGAAATTATCTGTCCGTATCTTTTTGAAAATTAGGAGTTAAATTTTTCACATCAAGCACACTGAGATGTTTATATACAGTATGTAATCATGAATGCAATGCAGATTATTTGCATTGCATTCATGTTTTTTATGTATATAAAATCAACATAAAAAACAAAGACTTTTCAGACAAATGTGCATGTCACCAAAAATTCCTAAGCTAAACACTGTTTTGTAAATGTTCACTACTGCCCCTACTATTCTATATGACAACCAATTTGTTGTGAAACCTATTTTAAAAAGAACATCGTCATAATTTGTAGACTGTCATTATTGCTAATAGATATTTTTTAAAATAACAAATGCACCAGAGTCTTGATGCATCTGAATGAAAGAGTTAATCTGTTGTGTCTCAAAGTTTTCCAACTGAGTTTTATGGTTCACAGTTTGTATAATGGTAAAAAAACAAACATCTGGAATTAAAAAAAAAGTTACTTACTTTCACTGTTGCTTCTCCAGTTCCTGTGGCAGTAACTTTCACGTCCTGGTTGATGTCATTAAGCTGTTGAAATTTTAATTTGTAATTTAGGAAAAAGCAAATCATAAAAAAACCCTCAAAGTTTAGAAAAAGGAGGTTGTGATCTCACTTTAGATGTTCTTGTGGCAAACTGATTGTCTCTGTTAAAGTTGAACTTGTCAGGCTTTGATCTGCCCGGCAACAAGATGTCAACATTCAGATCGTACTGTGGTTCTTTAGCTTTGGTCCAGTACTCTGCCACGGCCTGGTACACGATAATAGTGGCCTGGGAAGAAAGAAAAATTACAAATGAGAAAATTTTTTTAAAACTTCAGTTTAACTAGGGAAAGTGATATTTCCCTACGAGAAAGTCTAGAAGTTTAGAAGTTACCTGTGTTGATCCGTAGCCTCCACCCACTTTTTGTTGTTGGCTAAACCATCTAACGATAGGCCGCGCATCTTCAAAGCCCTACAGTGAAAGAAAAGGAGATAATTTGAGCCTGCAATGTGTGGGGGATCAGTTGCTGAGGACTTTGGATCAAGGAACCCCCCCACTTCCATTAAAATATGAGTCTATTTTCTGTTTCTATGAATGTTTTGTTTTATTAAAAAGCACTGTTTCATTGTCCATGTTTAACGGAATATTGACATGTATGTTAGTAGCTATTGGGACTAAGAGTAAAACAAGTTGGACAGTGATCAGTTTCGAACAGGCGCCTAGGGCAGCTTCGGGTCTGAAGGGTCCTAGGTTTCAGAAGAAGAAGAAGCGGAAGAAAAAAGAAAGATTCTGAATGTAACCGTTACAGTGTAACGCACGGATCGATGAACGTGTTTTTTTTTATGTTATGTTCAGAAAAAAGAAAGTAAAGGAAATTTACAACCACCGCATGTCTCGACACCACTTTTGTTTGAGTGTGCAACAAAATATTGGAGGTTCCACCGAGACCTATTAACGCTTCGTCGCGGGACTCTTGTGGATCAATGCTAACTGGAGCAAGTAGCGGCGGGAGTACGCTGACACCGCGCGCGACCGACATAGAGGAGTTGGCAGAGACCGTCTCTCAACAGCTATGGCTCTTACAGTTGGATCAGCTCAAAGAGTTGTGTGCAGAAGCTAAAATCCAAAGTGGACATTCTGTAACGAGGCGAGCGTTAATACGATTAATAACAGAGTCCATTGATGCTACGGTTAACGATGAAGAGGAGGAGGTAACGCGGTGCTATCTGCAGAGAATGTTAAAATCAGTTGAACAGATATCACAACATTCTGAAGTTTCTGTTGAGGAGGAGGCAACATGCAACACACCACAAAGTACCCAGGCTGTAACGGAACAAATGGACTTAGCCGAAAAATACTCACAGCTCCACCTTAGCAACCAAGCGTTGCAGGAGGAAGTACAGAGGCTAAATGAACACATGAAGGGTAAGCCTCAGAGAACAGTGGTTGAAAATGTGATGCCAACCACAGCAAATAGGCATCCAGAAGTGACCATACGGAGGGAATTTAAAATATGTGGTCAGATAGGGGAGAAAGGTCAGAAAGACAGGCTCTCATACACAAACTTAATGCATCAGATTGAGAGAGGCCTGAGTAAAGGACATAGTGATGTTGAAGTAATAGAAGCTGTAATCAAATCAATCAGCCCTGGTTTGAGCATTCGTGACATGCTTGAAATTAAACGTGATCTGACTCTGCCCCAGCTGAAAGCAATTCTAAAGGGACATTTTAAAGAGGATAGTTCCATGGATATCTACCAAAGACTGATAAATATCACCCAGGACAGTCGGGAATCCCCCCAAAACTTCCTCTTCAGGGCAATTGAACTGAAAGAGAGGCTGTTGCTTGCTTCAAGAGAAGTAGATACAGATGAGCAGTACAGCACCAACTTCATTCAGAGGAAATTCCTGAGATCAGTCAGTACTGGACTGTTGAGTGACAACATAAAGTTTCAGCTGAAGCCTTACCTTGATGATCAAGCTGTGACAGATGAGACTCTTATTGAAAAGATGAATGAGGCTGCAAGTGTGGATTCAGAACGACAGTCCAAACAGAGGAAGAGCTACAAACAGAAATGCAGTTCAGACAACAAAACCAGGCTGCATCTAATGCCAGTTTGGCAATCCAAGAAGAGTCAGCTGAAGTGGTGAAACAAAAAAAACCGTAAAACATCAGCACCCATCAGTTCAAGAGAGTCAGAGCTATGTGAAACAGTAAGGCTGCTCCGAGAAGAAATTGCTGAAATCAAGAAAAGCATGACCAGCTCTCAGTCTACTCACCAAGCAAGAAGGAATGTTAAAAGGGGATGCAAAGGATGTGAAGAGCTCAACAGAAGTGATCAATGTGAACATTGTTTTAAGTGTGGACAATTGGGACACTTCTCTAGAGGTTGCAGGGGACCAAAAAAGTTGACTCTGAAACCTGATGGCATGAATGTGAACCTGCAGACCTCCACACACTCACAACAACACACTGTGCTGCGAGGAGAAGCTGAGGAAAAGATATGAGCGGCTCTGTGAACGGATTAGACAGCTGGAGGCGCAAGTGGAAATGGATGAGAAAGCAAAAATATCATAGGTTCCACTTATGCCAGTCACCTCTCCATACATCATCACACCAAGCTGAGAGCTCTAATAGGAAATAAGTGTATGGTGGACTGTTTCTTCGAGGATGTTCCAACCAAGGCGTTGTGGGATACCGGCTCACAGGTCACCATCATAAATGAAAGCCTGAGGAGATCCCAGCTTCCCCACATCAAGTTACGCAGCACAGGTGAGCTCCTAGAGGAGGGAGAGACTTTGGTTGGGAAAGCAGCAAATCAGACCCCCATTCCCTTTGCAGGTTGGGTGGAAGTAAAATTCAAACTAGGATCAAAGGGAGGTCTGAATTCAGAACTTCTGGTGCCAGTACTTGTCTCTAATGAGCCTGGAGTGGCTGAGCCACCAATCATTGGATACAATGTTATTGAACATTTAGTAAAGAATGGCAAGGAGCACCACCCTGGTGTCACATCCATAGCAGTAAAAGAGGCTTTCTCATTTGACTGCAAAAAGGCGGATGTGTTAATTCACCTAGTAAAAACAGCTCACCAAAGTAATGAGGAAGCAATGGTGAAAATCAGATGTCTAAAAACAGTGATTCCTGCAGGTCAGACCAAAGAGGTGAAGTGTAGTGTGAGGTTGGGTCCTCTCTCAAAAAGACAGGAAGTACTGTTTGAGCCTGAGGTGGTCCCAAAATGGCCTGAGGGTTTGAACATCTTAAAAACAGTGGTCTGTCTGAAAACAGGAAACCGGTCAGCAGTATCGATCCCAGTCACAAACGACAGTCATTCAGATATTACGCTGACACCCCGCACTGTAGTGGGATATTTGCAGCAGATTAAAGCAGTTTATCCAGTAGAAGCCAGACCTGTCAGTGCAAGTGAAAAGAAAACAGAAATAATCTCACCTGTCAGCGACAGCAACTGTCCAGCTTCTGATGAACCACATGGAGAACACAGAGAGCCTGAGGCATCGAAACATGATCTGTGGGACCCTCCAGGGTTCATTGACCACCTGACTCCTGAGCAGCAAGAAGATGTAAGGAGGATGCTTCATGAGTATAATGCATTTTCTAAGGATGAGCATGATGTGGGGTGCATCCCATCCCTGCAGCTAAAAATCAGGCTGAACGACACAACCCCAGTAAGACGGACTTATACATCTGTCCCCAAACCGCTTCTTAAGGAGGTGAAGGAATATCTGGAAGACATGCTGAACAGAGGTTGGATTCAAAAGTCCAGATCTCCATATTCCTCACGCATAGTTTGTGTGCGCAAGAAAGATGGAAGCCTCCGCTTGTGCGTGGATTATCGTGAGCTGAACCGGAAATCCATTCCGGATCGTCATCCCATCCCTCGAGTGCAGGATATGCTTAATAACCTTAGTGGAAGTGCATGGTTCTCTGTCTTGGACTAGGGCAAAGCATACCATCAGGGTTTCCTGGAGGAGCGTAGCAGACCACTGACTGCATTCATAACACCTTGGGGGTTTATGAGTGGATCAGGATTCCCTTTGGCCTGTCCTCGGCTCCAGCAGAGTTCCAGCGCAGTATGGAGGAGTGCCTCGCAGGTCTTAGGGATGAAACATCTCAGCCATATTTGGATGACAACCTGGTCCACAGCCAGTCATTTCAGAATCATCTACGCGACATGAGAGAGGTGCTGCGTCGTTATCAGACTCATGGAGTCAAATTAACGCCAAGAAAATGTGAAATTTTCAAAGACAAGGTGAAGTTTCTGGGGAAGATTGTCTCCAAGGATGGCTACTGCATGGATCCTGCTGAGATCGCACCAGTACAGGCGCTCAAGGACCGCATACCAAAAACAGTGGGTGATTTGAGAAAAATATTGGGCTTCCTATCATACTATCGCCCATATATCCCCAACTTCTCACGCACTGCTAAGCCCCTGTACAGCCTGTTGTGCACAGAAAAGAAACCTGGAAAGGTAGCGAAAGGAGGAGGGTCAAAAACAAATAAGGGAAGGCACAAAAGCTCAGATCAGCTCCCCTCAAGCCATCCAATCGAATGGACAAAGCATCATAAGGATGTTCTCTGCCAGCTGTTGGAGTATTTGCTGTCTCCTCCACTATTAGGTTACCCTGACTTTGAGAAACCATTTGTATTGCACTGTGATGCTTCTCAAGAAGGCCTCGGTGCAGTGTTGTACCAGAGACAACAAGGCAAACTTGTGGTCATAGGTTATGGGTCAAGAACACTAACTTCACCAGAAAAGAACTACCACCTCCATTCTGGGAAGTTAGAGTTCTTAGCAATGAAGTGGGCGATCTGTGAACGATTCAGAGAGTACCTTTATTATGCACCCTCTTTTGTCGTCTATACGGACAATAACCCTTTAACCTATGTTTTAACATCAGCCAAGCTAAATGCCACCACACACCGCTGGACAGCCGAATTAGCAGACTTTAACTTCTCCATCAAGTATCGACCGGGGAAAGTGAATGGGGACGCAGACGGACTGTCAAGGATGCCCCTAGACACGGAGGAGTACATGCGGACATGCGTCCAGGAGATGGAGCCAGAGGTAATTTCCTCTGTCACACAATCAGTCCAGCTAACAGCCCATGATCAAGAGCCGTGGTTGTGTCCTGCAGTCATAATGTCAGCCTGCAATAATGAAGAACAGGAACACATGACACCAAGAGTGGCCAAAATATCACCAGAGGACATCAGAAAAGCACAGGAAGAGGATTCGATGATTGGAAAGGTGCGTGAGTTTGTGATGAGAAAACAATGGCCCCAGCATGCCAAAAGAAATTGGTGTGATGGCATCTCTGTACTCGCTAGAGAAAGAAACAAACTGTGTGTCAATAAAGATGGCATCCTTCTTAGGAAGTCCTCCAATCGAGTTCAACTTGTGCTACCCAAGGTGTTTCACTAGCTGATATATAAAGAACTGCATGAAGAAATGGGACACCTTGGTGTGGAGAGAACATTGAACTTAATCCGTGATCGATTTTACTGGCCATACATGAAAGGGGATGTGGAACACTATGTGACAGAGGTTTGTAGTTGCCTGAAGCGGAATCATGCAAACAGGATAACAAGAGCACCACTGGTCAATATTGTTACCACTCACTCATTTGAGATGGTCTCCATTGACTTCCTTCATTTGGAACGTTGTAAAGGAGGATATGAATACATCCTTGTTGTCATAGACCACTTCACACGCTTTGCTCAAGCGTATGCATGCACGAACAAGTCAGCAAAAACTGCTGCAGAAAAGATCTTCGGAGACTTTGCCCTAAAGTTTGGATTTCCAGCTAAACTTCATCATTATCAGGGCAAAGAATTCGAAAACAAGCTGTTTTCTAAGCTGGAAAAGTATTGCGGCATCCAAAGCTCCCGTACAACTCCCTACCATGCAGCTGGAAACGGGCAAGCAGAAAGATTTAATCAAACCCTTCTTTCAATGCTCAGAAACCTGACAGAGAAAGAAAAGTCAGATTGGAAGAGCTCCCTGCCCAAAGTGGTGCATGCGTATAATTGTACGCGTAGCGAAGCAACAGGATATGCACCTTACTATCTTCTTTATGGCAGGAGTCCTCGGCTGCCAGTGGACATGATGTTTGGGTTAACTCCAACTGATCAGAGCACCTCCCACAGTGATTATGCCAGTAAGTGGAGAAAAAGGATGCAAGAAGCTTGTCTGGTGTCAGCAGACAAGCAAGACTCTTCCGAGGCAGTGTCATCCAATGAAGCAGACGAGAGAGGGCTGGAACCTGTTTCAAGACAGTATCCTTCTAGACAACGACATCCACCCAAAACACTCACATACAACAAGCTAGGCCAACCAACATTTATGGTTAGGCACTAGTAATGTTAAGTTCATAATGTGGTTAGGTCACATTGTTCAGTTATATGTTCAGGTTAGGTAATTACACAGGACCGAGGGGATTAGAATTATAAACTTTAAGTATATTGATAGTTGATTAGTGCACATCTGGAATTTGGACCGCTATGTTAAGTTGATTTAAGTTGATACATGTGTTAAGCACATGGTAGCATAAGTGGGTCTAAATGAAGGGTTATGGGGCAGGAATTGAAAGTCAAACTTTACAGTCTGATACACACAACCTGCGGTGATGGCAGAGTGACTTTACAGATATTACCTGGCCAGTAATGTCTATTGTTTCAACATGACATGAAGAAGGGGATAGATGCCATGTTAAGAACTGTATCATACAGGAAAGTGTAATAAGAGACTGTCTTCCAAACCTGTCTCCATACCGGCTGAAGACTCAATTCTCCAGAAATGTCATTATGTCGGGACGACATTTATTTTGAGGGGGAGAGTATGGGGGATCAGTTGCTGAGGACTTTGGATCAAGGAACCCCCCCATTTCCATTAAAATATGAGTCTATTTTCTGTTTCTATTCATCTTTTGTTTTATTAAAAAGCACTGTTTCATTGTCCATGTTTAACGGAATATTCGCATGTATGTTAGTAGCTATTGGGACTAAGAGTGAAACAAGTTGGACAGTGATCAGTTTCGTACAGGCACCTAGGGCAGCCTCGGGTCGGAAGGGTCCTAGGTTTCAGAAGAAGAAGCGGAAGAAAAAAGAAAGATTCTGAATGTAACCGTTACAGTGTAACGCACGGATCGATGAACATGTTTTTTTTATGTTATGTTCAGAAAAAAGGAAGTAAAGGAAATTTACAACCACCGCATGTCTCGACCGCACTTTTGTTCGAGTGTGCAACAAATGCGTAGTACTTGTACTTTTGTTTGTTTGTTTTTTTTAAGTGACTACTAATAAACAGTTTATATCCTGTCCACCAACAATCAGAACAATTCAGTACAGTAGTTGAGATTAAATTCTGTCTTCAACAAGTAGTGCTTTCTCTCCATACGCTGCATAATTTCAATGCCTCTTTACTTGGTTATTTTCTTAATCCATACACTGAACTCACAAAGCAGTTTGTGCTAAATTTATTTAATATATTTTTTTTCAAACATGATAGATGTATAAAAACACACAAATGAACATGGAATGCAAAAGACAAATATTTTTGCACCACAGTAATCTTATCATGCTCGAAAAGGAGTAGGAAGACGTAAGAAACTTATGAAGTCCTACCCCATAAACTCATACCATATTTTCAGAAGGACCTTCATTATTAAATTAAAAAACATAAAGTAATAAATTTTTATTATTGGTGCATATATTTATGTCTAAATATGTGCATCCATACATTCCTAACCACACACACTCATATGTGTTAGTCTCAATTTACATATTAGTAAATTTGGTATATGTATTGGCCTCTTTCCCTGCAACTATTTCAAACAGCATATCTCCGTTTTTTCAGCTCAACAAGCAGCTCCATCACTCTACAGTCCTGAACATATCTATATGAAGCGTTTGCCCCAACTTAAAAAAATATTTTGATTTTAAGTTTTTGATGGCAGAGATTCACTTTTGAGCATGCTACAGATTGCGCATTACTTCCCCTAAAGCGTTTAACCTGAAACCTGTAAATTGAATCCACCAGTGATAAGATAAAACCCGCTTTTAGAAACTCTGTATAAAGAACTAGAAGGAACAGAAAACGATGTTAAAACAAACTTGTGAATTTCTTCAAATACGTTCGAAACTTTGTCTTTCAAAGTCACAATGAACAAATAACAATAGTTCAACTCACCTGAGCTCTGACCAGAGCCAAGAGAGCATAAGCTGTCGCCTCTTGTGTGAAAGTCTTTTTTCCAGGTATGGGCCAGTGGTTTAACTCTGAAAGACAAAAACTTTTATTTATTTTTTTTTTGTAAAAATATAAAATATTTCTGACACACTTTATAAAATGCAATTTCCACAAGATGGGTAGTGCAAATACCAGGAGAAACAAACTTGTAGAGGATTTCCCGGTTAAGTTTGTTTTCATTGGCCAGAGCGTATGATGTAATGGCGACGGCATAAGGGTTGGTGAGGTTAGGGAGACGTCTATCGAGGTAGGTGACGGCTTTTTCTATACTGGATGGAAGACTCTAGGGAAATGAAAAGGAGAACATGGGAATGTAATGGTTTGTTGGGAAGCCATCGAGATAGAGGATATCAGTGTGAAAGCATAAACCTTTGATATCCCCTCCTGTTCACTAACGTCACAGAATTGATTTCTCACAGGAATTCTTCTGAAAAGGTCGAGGTACTCACATTTACAGTTGCTCCACATATTGTGCGTGATTCCTGCATGGCAATCAGGCAGAAGGCTGTCATGGACGCATCTGAGTCTCCGCCAAGCACATCACCCTGAATAAGCATAAATACAAACACCAACATGTCAGGTAAAAATATTCCCTCATCATGGTCCAGGAAAACAAGGGGTTTTGTTTTAGATGAAAATGTTCAGAAAATGTTAATGGGCAAAAAATCTTATCATATGAAGTAAAAGAATTTGATTTTTTTTGTAACAAAGCTTCATATTTTATTATTTATTTTTTATTTATTATTATTTTATATTCGTTTTATTGAATAGGATGATAAAAAAACAACAAAAAAGCAAAACAAAAGGAAGACTTAGCTTAAAATATTTAACAATCGAATCTTTAAACTAACAATGGCCTCAGTAATGCTCCAGAGAACTGTATCCAACAGCTTGGTAGCTCTTTCTCATGTTAGTTTGGTCACACTGTGCTGTGGGACAGCAGCAACAGAAATCAACTCCTTCCAGGAGGATCTGGGTTTTTTTTTTGCCAAGAAGCAAAAAATATCCTATTGTGTACATCAGGGTTTCCCCCAGTGTATTATAGGCCTGGCGGCCCGCCATGCTTTACTAGTGCCACCGCCAGGCTAAGCCTTTCTTTGATTTTTTTTTCTTTTTTTTGTTTTGGGGGGGGGGGGGGGGGGGGTATGCCTTTTTTTTTAAGCCGGATAGCTAACGTTTCTGTTACTCATCGTTTCACTACAGGACCAGATTTATTCCTAAAAGATATGGTTATAGAAGATGTGTTTATAGTTTATGCATTTAAAGCCGGCAGCGCACTGACCTATCACCTCGCGTGCTGCCATAGCTAGCTGTGTGAAGCTGACACCCCACCCACGTCAAAAAATCCAGCAAATAGTCTGAACGGTTAGTGCTCCGTTTGTGCAGGTTTGTGGCGTTAAAATTTTTGTTTGTGCAGCTTACGTTTTCAAGAAATTAAAAGTTGTAATTTTGGCCGATGATGTCACCATCATCCCATCTTGCGCCAAAACAAACCGAAGTGGGCTAGTTCCGTTTGTGCAGGTTTGTGCCGTTAAAATTTTTGTTTGTGCAACTTTCGTCTTTGAGATATTAAAAGTTATAATTTTGGCTGATGACGTCACTGTCACCCCATCTTGTTCCAAAACAAACCAAAGTGGGCTACTTCATTAGTGCTTCGTTTGTGCCGTTAAAATTTGTGTTTGTGCACGCTGATTTTATATTATTATTTATAGTATTATTTTTCCGGTTACACAGTGCACCAAACCTTATCAAACGCTTTGCCCACTTAGAGTTAATGCGCGCGGCCACCGGACATCTGAAAAACTCATCCAGAAACTTGACCAACCAAAATAGTTACTGTGTCCCCTTGTTAAAAACTCAACAGACACGAAATGGAAGAGCTACTAAAGCCACATTAGCAGCATTGAATTCAATCTCCCATTTGTTGATCGTCTCTGCGCAGTGCAGCGGGTTTAACTCATAATACAGGGCAGGTCCAAGGCTGTATGAGGCCTGGACCAGAATTTGATTTAGGCTTCTTTTGTTGCTAAAAACATCAGCACCTCTAACAGCTTCTGTGTTAGATTTATTGAAATCTAGGACAGGGGGAGTAGTTTAACTGGCAAACTTAAAAAGCAATAAATTATAATTTCTGTTTACTAATTTGTATTTGTGAACAAACGGAGCTGAAACTCAAAGATTAAACTCACAGCATCAGATGGCTGCCATGGTAACAAACCAATCTGACTATGATTATTGTTCTTTGAACTTTTACAAAGTCAACTTGGCAGCTCCTTAAAATCTTATGTATAAATGTTACATTTTAAGTCTTGATTTATGTATGCTGAAACCATTATGCCAAATTTAGCAGCATTAATCATCTCAATAAACAAATGCTACATTTATATATCTGTGGTCTATGTTAAAATATTAGCATTTATGGGGCCCCTGAAGCTCTGGAGGGGAGCGGGGGCTGATGGAGCTGCTGACTTAATTTGGATTTAAGAAAAGTGGAAATAATTGATATTTATTTTAATTGTATATTTTGATTAGTTGTTTTTAAGACTAGTTGTGGGTTTATATACAGTAGCAGTTCACTGGTGATGTTTTCCCACAGCATATAATTACCCAGTGATATTTTTACTTTTCCTGACTATCTTTTAATACAAAAACAAGGTGGACCACTTTGGCACCCTGACCACTGGGCTTAGCAAGTTTTCTGGAGGAAACCCTGTACATTTATAATGTATGTAGTGGTGTACTAACCTGCATCTCTCCATGGTATACGCTTCCAACTTCTTTAAACATGCCATCAGGTTGCTGAGCGTTGAGGATCAGATACTTCACAGCACCACAGATGTGATCATTTTTCACTGCTATCAAGTTGTAAGCTAAAGAAAACACCTTGGTCACATATGCTGTCAGCCTTAAGGGGAAGAAAAAAATAGTTTAGTTCTTCAAACTGCATATAGAACAAATATTGAGAAGTGAGGTATTGTCTCCAAAAAATATTATTGAACCTTGAATGCCTTACCAGGTACTACTTCCATGATTAGCCCACACAGCAAATGAGCCATCGTTTTTACAATATGCTAGCTCGTTGTTGTATCCTAAACAGATAGTAAATTATTAGTCTATTTACAAATATCCACACATTCATTTAGTCAACAATCAAAAGAGCACACATTTCAAGTGAAATCCATTTCTCTTTACATCTAAATGACTTTACCAGTTTTTATGTGCTGAAGAGCCTCATTACGTTTGTTCAAACCAACAGCCTCCCACTGATTGGTTTTGTCCAAATATGTGGTTGCAATGACTGGCAGAGTCATGTGGATCATGTTCTGCTCTCCACAGCCTGAGGGCTGGTAGATCAGAGTACCCATGGATTTACCACTAATGGCATTCTCCACAAGTCCAGAAACCTGTTCTCTGCCTTCAGACACAAAATAAATTGGTAAATTGACATAGGATAGTCAATTTTCAAACAGCTGTTTGAAATTTGTAACAGTCACAGAAACTTACCAGTCACAGAAACTTGTGTGCTGGTTGGTGCGTTTGGTACCAAATCTTTCCTCTCAATATTACTGTTCAGGATTTCCACTTGTTCTCCACCTGAAAGTAAAAAAGTACATGGAATCAGTTAGGAAAAATATTTCCACTATACATCAGTGAAAATGTTAAAGCAATGCTAATGTGTGAACATACTCTGACCTTTCTTAACTGGATCTAGAGGTACAATCTGGGAAGTTTTAATCAGAACACCTTCAGGCTGGGAAGAGATAGAACAAATATTATAAACAAATATTAATTGTATGGTTCTGGTAGGTCAAAGCAAAACAAGAAAAAACAAAAACATACAGTCAAGGCCAAAAGTTTTGAGAATGATTCAAATGTTAATTTTTACAAAGTCTACTGCTTCAGTTTTTATAGTGGCAATTTGCATATACTCCAGAATTTTATAAAGAGTGATCAACTTAATAGCAAATAATTGCAAAGCCAATATTTGCCTAGAAAATGAACTTTATCCCCCAAAACACATTTCAACTTCATTCCAGCCCTGCCTTAACAGGACCAGCTAACATCGTTTCAGTGATTGCTCCATTAACACAGATGTGGATGTTGATGAGGACAAGGCTGGGTATCAATCTGTCATTAAGTCAGAATGACACCACTGGACACTTTAAAAAGAGACTGGTGCTTGGCATCATTGTTTATCTTCTGTGAACCATGGTTATCTCTAAAGAAACACATGCAGTCATCATTGAACTGCACAAAAATTGCCTAACAGGGAAGAGTATTGCAGCTAGAAAGATTGCACTTCAGTCAACAATCTATCACATCATCAAGAACTTCAAGGAGAAAGGTTCCATTGTTCCCAAAAAGGCTCCAGGGTGCCCAAGAAAGACCAGCAAGCGCCAGAACCGTCTCTTAAAAGTGTTTCAGCTGCGGGATCGGGCTACCAGCAGTGCAGAGCTTGCTCAGGAATGGCAGCAGGCAGGTGTAAATGCATCTGCACGCACTGTGAGACAGAGACACTTGAAGCAAGGCCTGGTCTCAAGGAGGGCAGCAAAGAAGCCACTTCTCTCCAGGAAAAACATCAGGGACAGACTGATATTCTGCAAAAGGTACAGGGAGTGGACTGCTGAGGACTGGGGTAAAGTCATTTTCTATGATGAATCCCCTTTCCGATTGTTTATATCTGGAAAACGGCTTGTTCGGAGAAGACGAAGGGAGTGCTGCCACCAGTCTTGTCCCATGCCAATTGGAAAGCATCCTGAAACCATTCATATGTGGGGTTGCTTCTCAGCCAAGGGAGTCGGCTCTCTCCCAGTCTTGCCTAAAAACACAGCCATGAATAAAGAATGGTACCAGAATGTCCTCCGAGAGCGACTTCTCCCAACCGTCCAAGAGCAGTTTGGTGATGAACAATGCCTTTTCCAGCATGATGGAGCACCTTGCCATAAAGCAAAGGTGATAACTAACTGGCTCAGGGAACAAAATATAGACATTTTGGGTCCATGGCCTGGAAACTCCCCAGATCTTAATCCCATTGAAAACTTGTGGTCAATCATCAAGAGACGGGTGGACAAACAAAAACTTTGGGTTACTTTTGTAACCCCGGTTCTCTGAGTAGCATGAGTGAGTGTTTCACAATGGGAACGCCCCTGGCGTAACCTCATCAGAAGCTCCTATTACATTACGCCAGCCAGGATTGGCTGGAGATGAGCCTGTCAGCGTCAGAGAGGGCAGGGACCCTCCCCCTATAAATAGGGCTGTCGCTGAGCAGGCATCTCATTCAAAAAGTTCACCTCTTCCTCGCAACGTCAGAGCAAGGAGGGTGACTTGGTGAGACACTCACTCATGCTACTCAGAGAACCGGGGTTACAAAAGTAACCCAAAGTTCTCTTTCATAGCATTCGTTTCGTGTCTCACAATGGGAACGAGAATATACTGACTCCCGTATTGCTCAGCAGAAACCACATCTCGTGTGCCAGCTGTTTATTTAATCATTATTATGTACCAGCCACAGGTAGTCTTAGTGATTGGTGCTTACACTGAGAACTGAATGAGTCAGTGATGATGCTGTGACATCAAGCTTGTAAAACCGAGCAAATGTGTGAGAGGAGGCCCAACTTGCTGCGGCACAAATTTTTTGCAGAGGTACTCCTCTCAGCAAGGCCCATGAAGAGCTTAAGTCCCTAGTAGAAGGGGCCGCAGCCCCTCAGGAGGCGTTAAAGCCTTTGAGCTATAGGCTAAGGAAATTGCTGCAGTGATCCAATGGGCAAGCTGTTGCTTGGACACCGGTTTTCCATAATGGTTCTTGGCCCAAGAGACAAACAACTGGTCACTTTTCCTGACCTGTTTTGTTTTCTCTAAATAGATATCTAAAGCACGTACAGTGCAAAGGTTGTGCAGTTTCTCCTGCTCCAGTGAAGAAAAGGGAGGGGGATAAAAAGCCACCAACTCAATCGGAGAGTATGACCCCAACACCTTAGGCTCAAAACCAGGGTTGGGGAGCAAAGTCACCTTAGTTTTGTCAGGAGAAAACCTCATACAGGATGGGCTAACAGACAAAGCATGAATTTCACCCACACGCTTTGTAGAGACCAACGCCAACAGAAGTGCTGTTTTCAAGGTTACAATTTTCAATTCAACCTGATCTAGAGGCTCAAAGGGTGAGGCAGAGAGAGCATCCAGCACCAGGGGTAAGTCCCACGATGGGGCCATGAGTCTCGAGACAGGGAGCTTCCTGCGAGCCCCCCACATGAACCGGCACACTAAGGGATGCTGACCTGTAGTCTTCCCCTCAAAACCTACGTGGCAAGCTGAAATAGCAGCCAAGTACACCTTGATGGTGGAAAAAGCTTTCCTCTTATCAATCAGGTCCTGCAGAAAAGCTAAAAGCACAGCCACAGAACACTGAAAGGGGATTTCCCGAATTTCAGAGCACCATTTTTCAAAAACAGACCATTTGTACTCATACAAAGATCTAGTTGCTGGAGCTCTAGCATTCTGGATTGTCTCAATAACACTCTGTGGGAGACCTACAGATTGTAGATTGAACCACTCAAGGGCCAAGCCCACAAAGCCAGCCTTTCTGGGTGGGGATGAAAAATTTGTCCTCTTGCCTGAGACAGCAGATCCCTGTGAGCAGGCAGAGGCCACGGATCCTTCCACAGGAGCTGTGTTATCTCTGCTAACCAGTGTTTTGACGGCCAGTGGGGTGCAATGAGGATCATTGTCAGCCCTTCTGTTCGTACCCTGGCTAGCATTGGTGAAATTAGAGCTATGGGGGGAAAGGCATAGAGCAGAACCCGAGGCCACCTGTGGGCCAGTGCGTCCACCCCCAAAGGTGCGTTCTGATCGTGCAGGGAGAAATACAGATGACACTGTCTGTTTTCCTGCGAGGCAAAGAGGTCCACGGATGGTTGCCCGTACCTCTGCCAGACCAGCCTGGCCACCTCCGGATGGAGTTTCCACTCTGCATACAGGGGATTCCCTCTGGAGAGGAGGTCCGCTCCACAGTTCAGTACTCCTGGGACATGAGTTGCCCTCAAAGACAGAAAAAGTTTGCTGCTCCAAACGATCAGTTTGTGAGCCAACATGTGCAGTTTTAGTGATCTCAGACCACCCTGCCTGTTGATGTAAGCCACCACGGTTGTGTTGTCTGTCCTGACCAGCACATGGTGACCTCTTAGAAGTGGAAGGAAATGCTTCAGTGTCAAGTGAACAGCCAGCAGCTCCAAGAAATTGATGTGGGCTGACCTCATATTGGGGCCCCAAGACCCATTCACCATATTCTGTCCGTATAAGCCTCCCCAGCCTGTCAGGGAGGCATCTGTCGTGACAACTTTCCTGTTCTGCACTACTCCCATTGGTACACCCTGTGTCAACAAACTGGGGTTCCACCAAGGGCGTAGTGCTGCCCTGCAGGCTGCAGAAACCCTCACTCTGTGAGAAATATGTGGATTCAGCTTCTGCTGAGAAGCCACCCAGCGCTGGACTCCTTTCATATGGAGTCGCCCAAGGGGAACCACTGCTAATGCTGAGGCCATCAGGCCCAAGAGCCTTTTGCAAAGTCTGATGGACACCAGATTTCCTCTGTGAAACATGGACAAGCAGTCCAGCATTGTTTTCACTCTGTCCTCTGTTAGTCTCACTCTGGCCTGAACTGAGTCCAGGGAGAGACCTATGAAGGAAATGGATTGAGTGGGGAGTAGTACACTCTTCTCCATGTTTATTTCGAATCCCAGATCCATCACGTGTTGCGTTAATGTAGCTGTATGATCTGCTGCCTCCTGGCGGGAAGACGAAGCGATCAGCCAATCGTCTATGTACATCGCCACCCGGATGCCCCGCCTCCTGAGCGGGCCCACAGCCGCCTCGGTGCATTTTACAAACACTCTCGGGCTCAGTGAGAGACCGAAAGGGAGTACGAGGTATTCGTAACACGCACCCTGAAATGCAAATCTGAGGAATTTTCTGTGCGGTGGATAAATGGGGATGTGAAAATAAGCGTCCTTGAGGTCGATTGACGTAAACCAATCGCTGGGACGTAGGAAGCGCAGCAGGGAGTCGTGTGTCAGCATCCTGAATTTGTATTTTCTCAGGTGCTTGTTTAGCGCCCGGAGGTCTAATATAGCACGCATCCCCCTTCTGCCTTTCTTTGGCACGAGGAAATAACGTGAATAAAACCCCTCGCGGTAGTGTTTGTGAGGAATCTGCCTTATTGCTCTTTTCACCAACAACGAGGATATTTCCTCTTGTAGAACAAGAGCGGCTTCTCCCTCTGCTTGCGACTGAATTCCCCCCCTGAAACGTGGAGGGGTCATTGCGAATTGCAGTCTGTATCCCCTCCTTACAGTTTTTAAAACCCACTCTGAGTTCGTGCATCTTTCCCACAGATGGGTGTTTATTGACAGGCGGCTAGCTGGCCAGTCTGTTAAATACGGGCTGGGAGCCCTTTCCGGCGCCGAATGGCAACCAGCTCCAGTCTGCTCTGCGCATGCGCGTGGAGTTCGGCTTGCTGCAGATTTGCGGACATGGGAAAAAGATCTTAGTCCTTCTGTAAAAGGATGGATCAAATCCCCCAGTATTACTGTGTTCATGTTTTTCAACGTTTTTATCTGCGCCCTCGGCTCGTAGCCTGGATGCGCCAGTGTGTGAAGATTTCTTTCTTTCGAACAGATAAATGTGCTTGTGGGATGTGACCGGGGCTCGCCGTGGGGCTCCCCAAAATGAACACAGTCTCATCTTTTCTTTCTGGCGTGCCGAGCAGGCTCGAACATCCTCTCCATCACGCGCTGAACCCAGCTGAACTCGCCGAACAGGCTCGGAACTGGAGCTGTGAAAGGGAGCGATTCCAGCTCGCTCCCAACATCTGGGGAGGAGGTCAGGCCAGCCGCTTCCTTCTCCTCACGTTCTGAGTGGAGGGGTGGGGGGGCGGTTGGTCAGAGCGGGGGCCGTCAGGCTTCCTCTGCCACAGGGCTTTTGGGACAGAGGCTTTCTGTGGAGCCTGTGCAGCGCTCTGCGTCTTCGGAAATTTGGGGATCTTGAAGGCATTAGGGAATCGAGCTGCTGCCTGAGCAAAAGTCTGGCGCTGGGTGCTCGGGGCTGTGGTCCCAGTGGCAAACGGACGCCTGGGCAGACACAATTTCAGGACTTTATCATCCCGTTTCTTTTCCTCCCATCATTTCTGCATGGAGGTGACTGATGCACCGAACAGCCCCTGAGGAGTGATGGCGGTGTTCAGGAGGTTCTCCTTCGCCTTAGTGGAGAGTTTGGTGAGGTTGAGCCACCTGGCCCTCTCCTGCAGAACCATGAGGGGGTAACTGACGGAGACCGCACTTCTCCATACCGTCACAGTCCAGCACCGAGCTGCCAGCCACTGGGTGCTTCTCCTTGAAAGGCTTATTGTGCCAGGACACGGCTAGTTCTTCCAGCAACTCCGGAAAAACTGGCAGGAGTTGTCTGCCTGTTTTCTGTGCTTTTGGCAGC
The DNA here is from genome assembly GCA_033032245.1 of Poecilia picta. Taxonomy (NCBI): domain Eukaryota; kingdom Metazoa; phylum Chordata; class Actinopteri; order Cyprinodontiformes; family Poeciliidae; genus Poecilia; species Poecilia picta. The sequence goes on along the minus strand of CM065353.1, from coordinate 23,895,333 downwards.
TTTTTTCCATCGAAGCGGGAGCGAACTACCTCGGCTTGAAACTCGGGCCACTGGATGTCAAACGCGTGGCTTTGCAGCCACGCGTTTGCACACATCGTGCAGCTCAAAATCCAGTTCCGGTGAGGATGAGCAGTCATGACCGGGTTGGCCTGCGCCAGACGGTACAGGTTTTGCAACCCAACCTGACAGCGGAGGAGATGGGTCATAATCCTCATCGTTATCCGAGAAAGGAAGCTCCGACTCACTATCGGAAAACCCGCAGTCTCCCGTTACCGGGAAATCCAGCGAGCAGGACTCGAGGCCGAGCTCCGGGACCTCAGACGGCAGCGGGTCCACAGAGTCGAGGATTTCACCCCAACTTGTCCCGGCTCCCGCATCCGCGGTCAGCGAAGTTATTTGCTCAGCCGGTTCCTGCACAGCTGCTGCAGATGCCATAAGCGGGTTGCTGCTGGACAGTGTCGTCTGACGGGCCAGACGGCGACGAAGCACTTTGACGGAGAACCTGCTACAGTGCGAGCAGGTCTCCACAGAGTCAAAGGCTGCTTGGGCATGTTTCAGCCCGAGATACACCACGCACGACGGGTGTGTGTCCCCGCTTGCAATTTTGTTGCCGCACGGGCAGGTTCGTGCCTGTGGGCTCTTCTCCACGTTACTAGATGACCTGACGGTCTCCATGTTTCGGGGAAATGAGATGGCCGTAGAGCTACTAAAAAGAGAAAGAGCTGGTGACAGCTAAGCTAACCAAGTATGGTTAGCCTGTAGAGGGGGAAGCGTTGCGGCTTCCCAGTAGGTAGCTTACGGTGGGAGTATTGCTACTCTGAAAGACTGCCAACGAATAACCTTACGGTGAGTCGGCTTCTTTCTTTTTTTTTTTTTTTGTGGGAGGGTATTTCTACCCGAGAGAAGCTACTCGCTGTGGTACCAACAGAAATCCCAAGCCAAGCGCCCGGCGACCGAGCTTGCGCACGCGTCTGTGGACAGTTTAGCTTAGCTCAGAATAATGTCAGTACTCACACGAGAGCTGGTTGGAACTTCTGCTCGTTGCGAGAGAAGAGGTTTTTGAATGAGATGCCTGCTCAGCGACAGCCCTATTTATAGGGGGAGGGTCCCTGCCCTCTCTGACGCTGACAGGCTTATCTCCAGCCAATCCTGGCTGGCTTAATGTAATAGGAGCTTCTGATGAGGTTACGCCAGGGGCGTTCCCATTGTGAGACACGAAACGAATGCTATGAAAGAGAACCTAGGAATTCTGACAAAATGCAAGCATTGATTGTGCAAGAATGGACTGCTATCAGTCAGGATCTGGTCCAGAAGTTGATTGAGAGCATGCCAGGGAGAATTGCAGAGGTCCTGAAGAAGAGGGGTCAACACTGCAAGTATTGACTTGCTGCATTAACTCATTCTAACTGTCAATAAAAGCCTTTGTTACTCATAATATGATTGCAATTGTATTTCTGTATGTGATGAAAACATTTGACATACACACATGAAAACCAGAGGGCAGCAGAAAAATATAATATTTTTGTCATTCTCAAAACCTTTGGTCAGGACATAAATATTGACGTACATACAGTAAATATTGAACAGATAAGTATTCAATTTTAGAGTAGGGCTGTAGCGATTCCTCAAATAATTCGATACCTAGATTATTAAAATTCCTCAAGGAAAATGTATCTGCCGCTAAGATTCGAAAAATTATATTTTATGAATTAGCGCACCGCGTTCCGGCCGCCAGACCACTATTTGTGTTGGGCAGCTCACTTAGCTCAACTCACTTCCACCTGTGAGTTGTTGCTATGTGCTAGAAGCACAACGGCAAATCTCCAGGTTTTGTCAATTTTTGGGGGACCAATACATTTTTTTAAATCATCTGACGTGATGCTTGGGGTAGGACAGTTTTTCTCCTCTTGGAAATGCGTGGTGACCGTTTCAAAGCGACTGGTGGGAAGGGCGCTGCCGGTGTATATATACAGGAGAGAGATAAGGGAGAGTGATTTCTGATTACCCAATTAATTGTAAAAATCGAAAATTATATATATGCTATATAACTGTTGCTGATGGGAAGCACAGTGCTTGATCCAGATGGAGTCTATATATTATACATGAAATTGGGACTTCTCAATTTACTCTTGTGTCCCCTTGCTGTCCAACACACATACTAATAAATTTATTTCCATATGTCCAAATGAGAATGTTGACCAGTCTGGGGTCTGTAATGTTAACTGAGAAAGGCTCTTTGTCTCTCTTACCACAACGCGCAGCATCTTCATAACTCCGTCATTAAGGGATGAGTCCTTGACGGCTGCCTTGACCTCGATGCTACGCTCGCCTTCCTTCATTGGAATAATGATGAATGGCACAGATCGTGTAGTTTCGCGTCCAACTCTGACCTCCTGCCGGTACTTCCCACGCTTGGAGGCTACGCTGCACACATTCTCTTCCTCAATCATTTCCACACGAACCTTGAGGACAGGATAAAGACAGAGAAAAGCAATTAAATGTAATCAACTAAAAATCTAATATCTAATATAAAGTTAGCGTGCATACACATTTTTCTAACTTCCATTTGTCTATAAAATAGACCATTATCTGTCTCTAGGTAAACAGACCCTTTCTGTGTTGTGCTGGTTACATTTATGTAAACCTATGCATAAATCTGTTATTAATAATGCCGACTAATTAACATGAATTATAGACCTGAGCCCTAAGTAAATTCAACTACTTTCATTTTTAGAGTAATTTGAGTAAACAATGTCATTTTTTCCATTTTAGCTTTTGTTTAATATTTCAAGTTTGATATAATCAATTTAATTGTGTCGCTCTTGACCAGTGAGTCAAGTGCAAATCATCTGGGATGTGTGACTGATAGGAGCGGAGCAGGGTGGGGCCACATGCACAGTTATTGTGCAGAGTGAACTTGTTGTGATCTAATGAACCTTGCACCTTGCTTTCTTTCTCTCCTAAGCAGAGAATCAACTCCTCTATTTAGACTATAATAAGAAGATCACTATTTCTTGATTTGTTTTCTCTGTGCCATATGTAGAAGCCTGACCAGACCATCAAACAAATTATTTTGGCCCGACCCAGCCCAAATTTGTAAACTCTAACTTACAGTTATTTCTTCTGGGCTGTAGTTATGAAGGATCACTTTAATTTCAAGCTGCTCCCCTCGGACGGCGGAATAAGGCAACCAGAGATCAATGAAAAATTCCTTATGGACAATAACTTCCAATGGCTCGCCCACACAGATACCTTAAAGATGAAACAAATAAAAAGTAAGACACCAAAAGAGAGCAGGAATGTAAATGTTGGGAAAATTATAAACTTTAGTTGCAGAAGCCTCACCAAGTGTTCGAGACAGACTGATGCCGGTGAACTGCCAGGTCGTGATTGAGTCTTGCAGAGGAACATTTCTCTCCATGGACATGGCCTGACTAAAACACAGATTGGCAGAAGCAGATATGAAAGTTGAGCATAAAAAATTATTTCCAAATTATCTTTTTATAGAATAATAGATCTGTGCCGGTTTCAAATGGCTCACCAGTTCTGAGCGTTGGGTGGGCAGAGAGGAAGCTGGATGTTGATCCACAACCAACTTTCGGGGAACTTGGTTCGAGAAGCAATTTCATAGTTGTCCATGTAGTAGTCATCGAATCCACCTGAAGAGTTGTTGCACATGGGAACATTAACGTTTCTTTTAGGAAAATAAGAATACTGTTCCCCACCAACTGGTTCCCATTTCTTACAGGGAGATAATTTTAAGTTTTTTTCCCTCCTTTCAGCCATCATCGTAGTACAACACTGCAGGAAGGCATTGACGCAGGCTTGACCATCAACAATGTACGCCTTACGCTCCTCACAGGTGTATGAAAGTGGGACTTCCTTCATGCCGTCCAAACAACATTCTCTCTCCAGCTCATTATTATACTGACTCACTGTAAAAAGCAAAGAAAAGCTATGTGTTAAAAAAGGCAGCATTCATGTAGAAACAGGGCAGTTTGAACAAATAAATCTAACTTGGAAAGACATAACACTGTGATAGCTTAACAAATGACACAATATTTGGTTATTGATTGGCTAAAATCTGTGTTTCTTACGTAGCGTAGTTCTAACTTCCATGAGAGTTGTGGATCTTTTCCTTTTGGCGCTTGCCTTGCAGCCCTTTTCTGAAATAGAACACAAACCACATCTTTACAAGACACACACACACGCACGCACGCACGCACACACACACACACACACACACACACACACACACACACACACACATATGGATGCAATCAAACCATATATTTCCATCTTGATGCAACCTGAAAAGGCTCTTATGTCAAAGGCCCTTACGAAGGAGTAAGTCACCTATTAAGTTGTCAATGGATGTAATAACATTGTTTTAGTAATATTCAAATGCAGCTTTGGTAATGCTTTCTGACTAAATGTACTGAAAGGTTTTACTAACTGCTGGAAATTAATTAGAGGTTGACTTTTTAATTTTAGCTTGAGACTGTGCTTCTGCAATGAAAAGTTAATATAGTTCAAGCTCTTTCACTCATCTTTACCATGTATGTCTATGAACACACCTGACACTGTATAGTTTAAGGTAGCTGCTCTTCGTAAATCTATTTTATTCTTAAACAGAATCAAATTTAGCTTCATTCAGATTGGTTGAAGTGAACTCACCTTGTCTGTAGGCAGTTCCTGCAGCGGTGCTTGACTCAAACACCAGCCCAGCATCAAAGAACACGTTCATACTGTTGCTCCCACCACCTGGTGTGCAGCCTATGTCATGATGCTCTACCTCGTCCCACACCTGCAGGGTGCAGAAATAAACCAACCAAAGATTTATGGTTAAAGAAAACCAAACATCCATATTTCATTTCTATATCTTTATATTCTGTATGATGAACCTTTTTCTGGGTGAGACGGTGCTTGTTGTTCAGGACGTAGACGCCTTTGTCAACTGCGACGAGTCCCACTGTGGCCCCTGGATCTCCTGTGACTTTCAGAGTGAACATCCTGCGAGGCTCATAGGACGCAAGCGGCCTCTTTGACTCCAAGGTCAACTACATGGGGAGAAAATAGCACAAAATATTTCCAAACATCTACATACCAAGGATTTGCCCAGGTTTGTCTCACAGAGTCGGTGGAATGAGTTTTACCGAGCCCATGCACGAGTCTTTCACATCCACCCAAACAGAGTCCGACACCACTTCATTATCGGTTGGGTGGTAGTAGGCTATGATACGGAATGAGGGCAACATCTCTTTGGTGATGGGAAGAATTAGGGAAATTAGAGCTTGGCCTCTTGTTTTGTAGCGCTCAGATTTCAGCAGCTGGCCTCTGCTTAAGATCTAGGGTTGACAGAAAAACACATGAACAGAAATACAATGTATACTGATGAACTAAGAGAGGTGTAAATCATCCCTCACCAAGTATGTAATGTCCTTTTCCTGTGGTGGTTTGTTGAGGTTGAGGTTGATTTTCAGGTTGTCTCCTACTTTCACCTCAGCTGTGTCTATGCCTGCGTTGGAAAGTTCCCAAGAGTGTTAAGACCCAACACATCATGCTGGTAACGTCCACAGTTCTTCTCCATAGTTTACCGGTTCTTTCCTGACTGTGTTCACTGTTGTGGTCCTGGAGTATGACTTACCTATGTGGATGTAAGTCTTGCTATTGGTTGCATAAGGTAAAGCATCCATTGCAGCCGTTGCTTGTCTTGCGAGCGTAAGTTCACGTTTTTCTGTTTTTGCCTGTAGTCCAAAGGAAAACATGTTTTTCAAGATTAAGAATCAGGGCATTATCATTTTATAAAATTTACATTCCAGATTGTTGTTTCTCTTGATTAGCTAAACCTTTTGTAGTCCACAATAAATTGAATTGTCTTACATTGTGTCTTACTGATTGCAGTGGTGGAGAAAATACTCAAAATTTTACTTAAGTAAATGTACAAATACACAGTCAAAAACATACTCAAGTAAAAGTCAAGGTACCACATTAACATTTTACTTAAGTAAAAGTAAAAACGTACTGGCTTTTAAAACTACTTAAGTATTAAAAGTAAAAGTACTTGCTGAATGCATTACCTAATCGCTAATATCATTACGTGTGACGATCGTATTTAATTTTAATAGATCAGAAATGTGCCATTTTAATAAACAATGCCACAGATTAAACATGTTCTTATTGTGTTTATTCTCTGTAACATAGTTTAGACTTAGATATGTGATTCTATCAATCATAATTTCAGGGATGGAAGCATCTTGTCTCCTGTCCTAACATAGCCTGAACTTCATTAGTGACAATTATTTAGAAATAAATCCAACTGAAAGGGGATGGAAAGAAGGTGTGGGGGGGAGACATGCAACCAAGGAGCCACGTAGCAGAGTTGTAGTCAAGACCACCGAACCCGGTGCATGCGCTGCATGACGCAATAAAATTAAGTTTACCTATCAAAATTGGTTCTCAGATTGATCTGAAAGATCCACATTCCCATAAAAACACCTAGATATTAAATACTTAGAGCTGAAATATATTTAACCAGTATTAATTAAAACTCATTTCATTCTGTTTTGCTTTCATCACTGTGCTACCATCTGCAAAGGTCTCCTGCCATCCCTATAAAAATAACGCTCATGTCAGAAACCACAACTGTCTGCACCATTAAACCATGAAACATAGAAATTAACGATAAACAACGTTCAACTATGAACACTTTCCAATGGCGCAACAAGAAGTAACCAAGCAGGAGCACCGTGACGGTTTTCATCCTCCCTCCTGCTGCGATGTCTGCCACCATGACAGGAGACGAAATCAATCAATGAGCAATGAGCATGCTCTGCTTTCATACATTCAACTTTTATTTATTCAGCGGCTATATATATATATATATATATATATATATATATATATATATATATATATATATATATATATATATATATATACACACATATATGTATATTAGAGGTGTGCCGATCGATCGGTCACCGATCACAATCGGGCCGATTTCCATGAAAAAGTGCATGATCGGTGATAGGCGATCATTGGCTCTTGTGCCAATACCGATCACCTGCATCTCATTTCGCAGCCCGAATGAATGGGGACATTTGCGTGTTGCGGCGGGAAATTGAAGCAGGTATAAATGCATCAACACAACGAAGCTAATAGACATAAAAGCAATGACGGAGTTTGGCTACATCGAGGCTCAATGCAGTAAAAAGACATGGAGGATCAGACAGCAGGTAAAGCAGCACAGCTACAAACACTCACCTGGATTAGCATGACAGTCAGAAAGATAAACTAATAACCCGCTAAATGATTTAAGTCTTGGAGCTGCGATGTAAGACGCTGGTTCTGCTCTTGCTGTTGAACCGCTGCTCCGCCACAGGTAGTAATATTTAATATTTAGTAATATTTGACAGACGGAGCCGCTTCTGCTCCACCTGGTAGAGACTCTCACACCGAACCTGTTTAAAGCTGCAGCATCTAACTAAAAAAATACATTTTACATAGTATTAAAACTTTCTCTGTCCTAACATGAGACAGATAATCTCTAAAAAATAATCGATCTCCTCCCTGTTCTGCATAATTACTCTGCTCAGTCAGAAACAGCCAATCAGAACTAGCAGTAACCAGCTAGCCGCTATGCTAACAGGAAGTTTTCATTCAGTAACTCAGGATTGTTTATTGTAATTGATCCTGTTTTTGTCTTTGAATGTTAAGTTTTATACTTGAATTTTTTGGCAATGTTGAGAGGTTTTATTTTGGCTCTTTGCATTATTTAGCCTCTTCAGAGCCTTCATATGTTTTCAGTCTGTTAAAGATAGTATTATTGATAGCATTTCAATTTGCACAATGACTGTTTTGTTTTGTTTTCTTCTTGGAAAAAGTTACTAAAAACAAGTTTTTGTCTAAATTAAGGTGAATTCATGATTCCCTTTTCCACATAATGTAACGGTAGTGTTTATGATAAAAAATAAATAAATAATAATTATGTGATCGGTATTGGTGATCGTATTGGCAGAAAAAAACCTGATCGGCACATCCCTAAAAATATATGTACACAAGAACAAAGAACGGCTCTCAGTGAGGCTTCAGTCCTTTAGGACTTAGTAAAGATCCGTCCAGAAGAATCGAATCGTTCCTGAATGTTAAATCACTTTACTGCAGACTTTGGTCACAGCGTTGTCCCATACATGCGACACCTCAGTCTACACCTCCACACAATAATTCAGCGCATGAGTTACAACTTTTTTTCATTGCGGATTCAACATATGTGTCTCTGTATGTGACGTGGACGTTACGTTCACGGAGCTAACCTTTCTTTAAGCTTTCCTTCGAAGTGATGCTAAAAGTTCAACAAAGTCCCCACCGTCTGTGAAAGCGAAGCCCTCCTGATTTTACATGTCGCCATATTTGTGACTTATGCAGCGCTATTATGTTACTTACAATTAAACAGACATTTTTCTCTCGCTCAGAGGAAACCACTGCGCATGTCTGGAGTTCCGCGTGCGCGTAAAAGGTGGAGGCGATGGGTGACAACAGACACGTAACTCACGTTATTGATCGGATTTTACGGCGCCACCTTAAATCCCTTAACTGCACATTTTAACGGAAAAAAGCACAACATGACTTGGATGTAACGAGTAACGCGACACGTTTGTAGAAATGTAGTGAAGTAGAAAGTACAGATACTTAATATAAAATGTAGTGGAGTAAAAGTAGAAAGTATCCATTATTAGAGCTACTTAAGTAAATTACAGATACACAAAAATTGTACTTAAGTACAGTAACGAAGTACTTGTACTTGTACTTTGTTACTTCCCACCACTGACTGATTGGCAGTTTTAGTGTGTAGCTGTTAGTTTGGCTTTGAACTGAAATGTCACATTGTTTTACTCACAGAAGCCATTGCCATTACTGTCGTTTCCTGTTATTTATTTATATTATTTTTTCATGTGGTGGATTGGGTGAGGAACCCATTATAACTGCCTGCAGTTCTAGCATTTAAAAAAAAAAGTTCAGCAATTTCTTCACTTGTACATTTTCATTAGGCTGTTGCTTACAATGATTTTGAGACTAGCATCCGTTGCTGCTGTATTGATGGTAAGCCTTGCCATCCCATTTGATGCTGTGGATCCCCTCACATTTCCAGGAGTGATCACCACTGGGATACCCTCTGCTGGGCTGTCATCAGGATTTACCACTTCAACCTACCATAGAAAAATACATCAGTGTCTGAATTCCTCATCGCACCACATTTCATGAAAAATTGCACGTCATTAGATCAATTCATCGTTCAATTGGCACTAGATGTGAAGGACATAAATTTAAATAGTAATAAGGGCAATAAGGGTACAGTGTTAAAGATGCCGCTTACTTAAGATAAGTCATTGTACAGGAGTACATTTTCTAAAGTTTAGGGTTATTAGTTGATAACATTTTGACAGCAAAAGAAGAAAACATTTGGTTCTGTACCGCAACATCAAAGGACATTCCTGGTTTGAAAAATTTGGGGGTTCTTGTGAAAGTGATTTTGTAGGGCGACGTGACAATCTGGATGCCTCTCAACTCTGCTTCCACCATTTCACTGCCTACAAAAAAAATGGACAGAATAGTGCTGCTTAATCACCTGCTGTTTTATAAAAAAAACCCCAAATGATAAAAATCTTCCTTTGATCTGAGAAAAATGCACATTTTTAAATCTCATCAGATCAAGAGAAACATGTAAATATAGATGAAATGATCAAATCATGTTTTCCTTTTCATTTTTTAAATTAAGTTGACTTGAAAACTTTTTTTAGCCAATGAGCATAACTCAAGATCAAAACTACCCAACATGAAAAAACACAGTCACTGTTACTCACCGCTGTCTGTCAGCACACTGACTGACACAAAGATGGCTTGTCCCACAAGCTCGTTAATATTTGGGAAGGTTTGAGTGATCTGATTCCTTTTCAGTATGGCCTGCCCTTCTCCATTTGTAACCTGTGATCCAACAAACCCAGGTTATGTTCTGCCTTTTGCTTGCATGAAATGTATATTTAATGGAGAACTGAAAAAGAAGAGAGCTCACCATGATTGTTGTAAGAGAGCGTGGGAGGCTTTTCTTCACCTTATTTTCTATAATACCAAACACCACATAGGCAGTCCCAGAAACCTCCTTTCCAAACAAATACCTATGCATAAAAAAGTCACTCTTAAAGCCATTCTGTAAGATCAAAACAATAATATCCTCCTAACGTGCATATTTGTCCGCTGTAGAGGACATTTCTAAACTTAAATGTCTCCCACCCCCTGCATTCTACTTAATGTATTCCTTCTGGTATCTGGAGAGGACATTTAGGGCTTTTCAATGATACCACATGTGAAGGGGCCTGACTTTTTAACATACCTTTTTCTAATTCATAAAAGTGGCATTTATCAGTAATAACACATTTTTGGGAAGAGACAAAGTAAGTGCATAAAACCTTTTATTACCTTACAAAGACTGTGGGTTTTAAAAAAATTGTGATTGGACAATATTTTTTTTCCTGGTAGTCAGGATAATAAAAACCCTATTTATTTCATTTTTAACTAATGAAATCTTTCACGTGCGTAGCTTTGATGTTGAGCACAAGTTGTTCGCTGTCCACATAGAAGAAAGGGACCACAGGCAGAAGCTTTACCTCGAAACTGGGAAGCACTGCCAGATGAAAACATTTTTGAAAATATTTTTCTACCAGATGAAAACATAGTTAATCATAAATATACATATGTGAAAACACCGTATTTACCATATTCTTTGACCTCAAATGTAGCGTTGTATTTCTGCTGTGGGTTGCTCTTGAACTTTGCCACCACCTGCCACAGTCCGGGGCTGAGGAAACACACACACATACACACACACAAAACACACACACACACACACACACACACACCACCCACACACACACACACACACACACACACACACACACACACACACACACACACACACACACGATTTACAGCAATCAGTTGAGAAGAATGAAATATTCCCACTAAATTTACTGATCCATTATTGAACTTGAATAAAATGAAAGTTCCAGTATTCGCTCTCATTTTATCCATAAAAATGTACAACGGAAGCCAGATCAAATTAACATATTATTCACTTTTAACCATGAAAATAATAACAAAAAAATTGTGTTCAGTTTGTTAGCAAAAATCCAAAGCCTTATAATAAAATGTTTTAATGTGCTTCCTGAACCAAAAAATAAACCTCTGCAGCTCATTTCCTTTTTGTGTGTAAATAAAATTAATGTAGATCTTAACTATTTAACAGTAATTATTTGGTTAAATATGACCCGATGAATGTCATTCATAAAACAAGTTTTTGTCTTCACAGCGGAATACCTGACAATGTCAGCAAGCTGGTAATCTCCAGAGAACATGCCACCATTCAGAGCGACTGAATCAAGAGGAATGATGATGTCCTCAGGCGTCTAATCAAAAACAAACAAACAAAAAAAAACCTGCTTTTAAAAGTCAACCCAATGTCATTCATTGACTGACTGGTCAGGAAGTAAATACAGTATGTGGCAGCAGGACTCCAACGGTGGTGACACATATGTAGTTCCATAGGGCTGGATCAACGACCACTTTTCACCACCAGAGGGCAGCATGATTCAAATGTGAAACTGAGTCACTATAGGGATAGAATGAAGGAAAACAATACCACAATTTCAATGTCGACAGAGGCATCAACTTGGTTCTGATCGTTTCTTTCCACAGGCTCCATCTGAGGCGTCAAGGCAAACATCCTGTAATAAACTGACATGGAGAGAAGAAAGTCCTTTTTACTTCTCAAGACCTTTTACATTTATATTTCATAGCCAATACTTGGTCATATATGTTAAAGACATTTTTCACAGCAGTGATAAACATGATCTTTTCTAAATATTTATGGTTTTACTTTGTAATTTGTAAAATAAATCAAGGACCTTTGGGCTGTCATATAATTGTGAGTCATTTTGTTTTTGTTTCCTTTCTTTTATTTCATTAAATTATGATTGTATTGATTGATTAGTTGTCAGTTTGAACTTGTGATCCTGTTTTCATTCTCACTTTATTAGCAGGGGGGAAATAAAACATATCTCCAGAGATATAATTTTTTTTTATGTATTTCACAATTGAAAACTATTTTACGCATTTAGATGAAAATTACAATAAAGTTATAAACATCTTTCTAAAAACAATTGAAATGTTTTATGTTGGAATTAAGATTTCTATTAAAGACTTATTGAAATATAGGACAATTTGGAGTTTTAAAGCATTGATTTATCAGGATCAGTAAGTTAAAAATAACTGTTTCTGTCTGTTTTCATTGTAATTTATTTATATTATTTTAAATATTCTGCATTTAATGACTTCATGGTTGTAAAGCTTAAACTTAATACCCTCAGCATATTGGTGATTTGGCCCTGTTTTGCTTTTCACTCACCTTTGCTGTTGGGCGTATAGAGCGTCTTGTCGGTCTGTATGAAGATGTACCCAGACTGGAAGGACACCAGGACAACCTTTTCCAGCAATCGGCCCGGAAACTGAGCTTGCACGTAAACATATTGTTTTGCGGTGGGATCCTTTCTGAATTCTCCCACTGGCATCTGGAATCAGAATCAGAAGACAGATGCTTTGCTTCAGGAGCTGCAACAGAAACCTTTTATGAAAAGCCTACTTTAACGTCAAGGGATGTTAGCAGCCGTTTGAGTATTTTACTCACCGTCACTTTTCCCAACCCCTGGTAGTTATTCGCCCTGTTTAGGGTCACGGATGCCCCAGTCAGCCTCTTGTTTTTTTCCGGATGGTTCATCACGTTGATGTTGACCACCATGTCCCCTCCAGTGCAGTCCTGACATTCCACAAAGATGTTTTCTGCTGTTCCCACTCGCATCAGGTTGGGGGCAGACATCACTTTGCTACAGAAAGATCAAATTGTAAATTGTTTATTTTGAAAGATATGATCTCTGGTTAGCACTTATATGAAACAATAATTTACATTAAATGTGCTGCAGGCGGCAAAACATGCATTGAACAACTTGGACTTCTAGCTGAACCCTTTCTAGGTTTCCTTAAATATACAGTGCAAAACAGAATAATGAACAAAAGAAATACAATAAAAAGTAGATTGCATGTACCCCTTGCAACCAAAATTGTAAAGTATAAAATTGGGCTTTTAGGGAAACTCTTGTCATTTGCAGAAAAGGACTGAATGATTTTTATATTATTATATTATTGCTGCACTTGAAACAGCAGAAAACTACTTTCAGGCCTTTTAAATTGCAAATTTCTAAGAGTCCTTTGGTTACCGTTTTGTGCAATCTTTTCATATTTATTTGTTCAGTAAGGGACCTTTGATCTCCACTCTGGACTTCATACTTAATAAATGAGCCATTGATTATCTTGATTAAGATCCAGCAGAGGATCAATGAAGCTTATGATGGTGACGATCGACTCTGTTTGCCGTGCCTGGAGCGAGACGAGGCCACGCAAACACTGAGCAAAAAAAATTAATGAGGCTGTCTGGCACCTGAGGAGACTTAATGGACAGCAGTTCATTATTAGAAAACTGAGCTAGCAGTAAAGATTTAGCAAACTATAAACTTCTAAAATATTCACACAAGAAATAAAAAAATTAAGTGAAGACATTTGACAAAGTATACCAACTAATTTAAAATCTTCAAGAAAACAAACTTGAGCTTTTTTTTTAATGAATTTTTTGTCATGCTTCAAGCACTCAGGTGTACTTACAGGTTTGCTCCATCAGCCAGGGAGGCAAAGGCCAGAGAGGCCAGCAGCAGCAGCAGAGCTCTCCTCATCCTCCGGTCCGGTTCTGATCTGCTGCCAGGGTAGACCGAGCCTCGGCCGAGCGCCGCTTTTATCCTCTGAGCTCAGGCGCTGGGGATCCCCTCCCACATTCACCCCCATCAACCTCCCGTCTGTCCAACTCTTGCCTGCGCATATGGTAAACAAACAGATGAAACACACAGATTCCCAGCAGCAGTTGAGAAATTGTTCAGTTCCGAAAAAAAGTTATCTCTATAAGTAAATAGTGAAAAAGAAATCAATAAAGTTCTTGCGTGTCCCACTAACGTCTGAAGGCGAGTAAATTTCAAGATCACAGGAACAAATACTCACAATGAAGTTGTTTATTTTATTTTGTTTTAAGTACCTATTATTAATGTGCTGTTTTTCATTTTCATTTTCATTTTCTCTATTAGCTTTCGATTCTTCTCCGGCTGCCGGTGGTCAATCAATAAACACATGCAGACCAAAAATTCATTAAAAAAAAAAACACTCAAGTTTGTTTTCTTGAAAATTTTAAATTAGTAAGTATACTTTGTCAAATTTCTTCACTTAAATCTTTTATTTCTTGTGTGAATATTTTAGAAGTTTATAGTTTGCTAAATCTTTACTGCTAGTTCAGTTTTCTAATAATGAACTGCTGTCCATTAAGCCTCCTCAATTTTGACCCAAAAAATTGTCAAAAAATCGAAAATAGCTAAAAATGGAAAACAAAAGTTTGTGCCTCATCTGTAGCGACTAGTATAATTATTTCAAAGTGATTTTGAGTAAATAGGTCAGATTACCTGGAAGCTATTGAAGAAAACATATTATTTAATATTAAAATTATTAAAAATATTGTATATGAATTTAAAATATAATAGATTATATTGTGTCTCATGTAAAAGTATGATTTAGCACCGACAATTAGTCAGTGGGTCACAATTCAAGGCATTTATTAACATTTTTTTTTCACAGGAGTGTTTGGTAATTTGTTGACAGTCCCCAAGTGAACTGGCCGACATTAGCGTTCATAAATCGGATCAACCTTGAGCTAAACGCCGCTTAGTCCGCGGAGCTCGAATATCGAATATCCAACTTGAAACTAACTTCATTGCGGTCCTTTGTTCTTATTGATCCTACCACGGTTGAGCTGCAAATGCGGTCGTGCACAAGCTTTGATCCAAGCAAGGCTTTCCATTTCAGATTTTGGAAATCTGTGAATTTTAGTCCCACAAACAGGATCAGGATACCTGATTAGCGGGAGTTTGTGAGACAATAACCCACGTGATAGCTGCGCTGTGACGTAAAATGGGCATTAGCCAATGAAAAGCAGCACCTGCTGTGGCAAGATTCATAGGTTTTGGATGGGCGATGTGTCCCTATTGCATAAGCGATACTGAAGAATGACAGCTATCATTAACGATACTGGCAAGAAGCTTTTCAGTTATCTTGCTTTGCTAGCAAAGTCGTTAGCTAGCAGCTAGCTAATAGCACAACAGCAGAAGCCTAATGTCTGTGTGATAAAAATACTGAATGGATAGATAAGAACAGTTTTTACTCCACTTCATTCTCCAAAAAAGTTTTTTTTTTTAATTCACCAAAAGCTTTTCTGTAATCTGGAAGTTTGTTATGTTGCAACTTTGCCATGTCTCACGGGCAAAAGCTCAAAGGTAACAATAAGACCAGAGGGCTTATTATGTTATTTTTCATGAAAAAGACAAAAAAATAAAAAATAAATTTAGTACGTTATGTGTCAGAGGGCTTAGGAAATAAATAAATACATGAATAAATGACTAAATAATAATAATAATAAAAATAATAATAATAAAAAGAAAAAAATGACCAAAAGGGCACTTGGGGGCAAAGAGCAAAAGGAGCAGGTGCTCAAGACCCCTATAGCCACCCCTTCCACCCCCTCTGCACGTTCCTGTATTTGTTGTAGACTGTTTGTCTGTCAGGTGTCAGGAAGCCGTTCCAGGCACGTGGAGAAGGGGAGAGTGGAGGGGGCTTGAGCCCTAATTAAAAAAAAAAAAAGAACAGCAGCAAGAGTTCTGAGCTGTGTGCAGCTGCAACTCACAGGCTCTCTCTCTCTCTCTCTCTCTCTCTCTCTCTCTCTCTCTCTCTCTCTCCTCTCTCTCCCTCTCTCTCTCTCTCTCTTTCTCGCTCCAGCCGCAGGGTTGAAGTTTACTGCCCCTGTACAGAAAAGGCTCCACGATGTGGCAAATTTGAGAATTACAACACTGTAAAGTGTCATGTGGGTCATTCTCTGAATCATAGCTAACTAACTGTTCACATTGCTGCATGCAGGTGTTCTGACTACCAGAACACCGGCAGCTAGCGTTAGCTAGGGTGTTTCTGTGTTGTGTTGCGTTACATCACTGTAACAGCGATGGAGTAGCTATTAAAACAGCTACATGGCCTATGAAAAAATGACCAATATATGTGTAGCCTGTATATTCAGATATCTTTTTTTTCATTTTGAACAGACTTTCTCCAAAATTACTTTTTCTTTTGCAATGAAACAATGTCTATTTATTGTCAACCAGTATGAACTGATCCTAATTGTTCAAGCAAATTATTAACCTACATAGGGTTATATAGAATATAAATGCTAAACAGGTGCAATTGGAAGTTGTTCTTGAGTTCAGCTCATCTTTGTCGTTTCTTTTTGGCATGTTGACTAATTTAACCCAGCTCTCTTTCTTTTCTCCTGTTTATTTGTTCTTCCATTTTTTTCTTTGTTTATCCTTTATTCCTATTCTCTTAGCAAGCGAACTATCAGACTGATCCAACCTTTATTAATTCAGCAATAGAAAAAAATAGGAAACACTGGCTGCACAGTGGCACCGTTGGTAGCACCTGTTGTACCAGATGTAGCTTTGCCTGTTTGTTCTATGTTGCTTATTACTTTAATATTAAAGTAATAATATTGCGTTAAAGAATGTGCCATCATTTTTCAGACATGAGACATATAAATAAACAACTAAAACATGAATAAGTCAAGTGAAAGGACAAAGAGAAAACATATTTGAAACATGTCCTGTATGCAAGCATCAAAAGTCAAGACTCAGACAAAAGAGAATGCCAGATTTTGATTAATACATTTTTATTTTAGCTCTCATACAGCCCACTCTGCAACACCTTTACAAACATTGCAACAAAACATTATTGGATGCATGACCATTGTTTTCTTGAGTTCAATTACTGCTGACATGCAAAAATGGTGAACTGTTCGACCATCTCCTCCATGCCCAGGCAGGTAGGTCGATGTTCATCGCTCTGGCACTCCGCGTCTGAGGGCCAGTACTCAATCCAGGTCCTCTCCCCGAGCACATACTGGAATCTAAGAGGAGCAGGGAGACAGACATGAAAAGTCAAAGTAAGTATATTTTCTGTATCTAGATCAAAAGCTAAATGAGCTTCATATTATTTAATAATTTAGATGCAACTTTATGTCAGCTTGTTAACCATAACAAGGAGCTTATGGTGTCTCTGCAACATGCTATGGGTCATTTGTTTGCCCCTTAGTGTGGGTCAATGTTCACACACTCTGTATGGATAAGAGGACATTTACATGAAAAGTTGTGTAATTCCTGTTGACAAAAATGATCAATTTTAAGTTTTATTGTTAGTCTACTCTTTAATATCTATCTATCTATCTAATCTATCTATCTATCTATCTATCTATCTATCTATCTATCTATCTATCTATCTATCTATCATATATATATATATATATATATATATATATATATATATATATATATATATATATATATATATATAAAACTGTTAGCAGTACTTGAGCTAATATCATTATTAGCTCAAACTTCCCAATTGCATTCAGGATATTTTTTATGTTTAGATCTCTGACCAGAACGTTGGCTTTTAATGAGCAGTGATGATTTTAAATGATCCCCTTGCACGAGCAACAACTTACGTTTGCTTCTGGTTGTCTCTGTGAATGTCTTTAGATGATCCCATGATGAGGTAAGTTTTGCCCTTTTCCAGACTCAAAGTTTCTCTGCAGTGCTGATAACTGAGGAATGGGCGCAGCTTACCAGCAGGACCAACATCAGTGCTTCCTGTGGTCAAATTGTAGAACAAGAAGACAAAGCGAGTGAAAATCTTCAGGTCACTGAAGGACTTGATACACAACAACTCAAAAATCCAACTCATGGCCCTTCAAAGAGTTCAAAACCCACCTTCTTTAATAACTTGCACTATGCGCATCGTGTACGAGTCTGTAGACAAGTCAAAGTCACTCGCTTCCACCATAGCTTTGTACGCTGTGGGCAGACAATGTACAGGTTTGAGATCTCGTCATCGTGCATTGCTCTAACTAAAAAAGTATCTCTTCCTTTGTTAGACATTTTCATGCCTGCTGTTTCTTACCAAACTCTATCTTGCTGGTCTCTGTGCTCTCGCAGATCTTAGCTGTGCGCTCATCGTTGCTAATCTGACCCTTTTTCTGCATACTGCAGTTCTCTGAAAAGTGACACAAAAGAGATTCTATTCATGTATGTTGCAGACCTGTGAAAGAGCGACATTTTAAAGAGGACTACTAATAAAAATGAAGGTATGCATAAAGCAGAAGTAATGTTGTAATTACTAGCATTACTATGTTGATTGTGAAAATGTCCAAGCTTTTTATTCAAATATATGTAGAATAGTATAAATCTGTAAACTGGAAATATTTTACACATGGTTTACAGTTATTAGACCCCTCAATTGAAGGCTCAGGATAATCAATATTTTGTATCTATGACCAAGAAAAGCTTTTCTGCAGCTTGAAGCTTCAAAGTGAAGTTGGTGTGTGCAGGATGATGTGGAACGTCCATTTTTTCCACAAAAAAAATGATTGAATGCATGCAGGCCAAAAACTTCAATTTTTTTGTCATCTAACAAGAACCTCTCCATCAGCATCTTTCCTAAGTTTCCTACATGACTTATGGCAAACAGAAAATGGGAATCCTTTGGCTTTCTTTCAACAGTGACTTTTATGTTCCATTCTTCATTAAAATGACGTCGTTAATAACTTATAATAGGTCATATGAATGGATTTTGCCATCTGCGATGCAGATCTGCACAGCTTCTTCTAACTGTTAGCAGTACTTTTTGTTGTTAATAATGTTTGGTCTTTGCTATTACTTCTCTAATATCTTGGTCAGACTACTGAGGCATTCATAGGTCATAGGGATAAAAAAAGCAGTGTGTTTTATTTAGGGGTAATTGAAAACAAGGGGGCAAAATACACATACCGGCTACAGCATAATATAAATATTTCATATATAAATATTTTAAAATCAACTAATTGACTTTTCTTCTTCCACTTCACAAACTTGCATCAATTTGTGTCAATGTGTAGCAAAATGTGATACAGCAAAGTGTAATTTTTACATGGAAAAGGGTGATTTTGTTAATTTTTTCAAAAAAAAGTCAGCCTTTGGGAAGTAAACCATGTGTTCTTAAAACCTAAAATTCTCATGCAAACTATTCTTGTTTACCTTCTGCACAGGTGCATTCATTATCCCTACAGAGCTGGAGCAGTTTTCCTCCTTTCCTCTCTGGATGGTAGAATTTCACACAAGGTGTTTCTAAAATAGAAAAGGAAAAAAACACGTATTTAAAAGAAATGTATTCTTAGAAAAGAATAGAATAAAGTAGATATATCATTTATTGTCCCACAACAGAGAAATTCTGGCACAGCAGCAGGTTAGGTAAGTGGGAACATGGATATTTATATAAATTTAAAGCATCAGAAAAATAATTTTGTATAGTAAAACTCAGCTTACAAGAAATGTGCAGCTGAGCAGCTAACAACATAGCCCATCCCTTTTAAAACTTACGCTCATAGTACTCATAGACAGACACGGCTGCTGGTTGTAAGACGCCAACTTTTAATTTTTGTTGGATCCTAAAGCTGATCTCCTCTGGTCGTGTGTGTGAAACCTGGTGAGAGATTTCAAAATAAGTGAGGAACACTAATGAATAATCCAACATGTAGTAAAGATAAAAAAAAAAAACAAGAGAAGGTTGAATTATTTACCTTGTCCAGATAGATGATGAGTGAGCCTCTTTCAGAAAGAACTGTGTTCATCTCATACCGTGAAATGGTGCGGGCGCGTCCTTTAGACAACTGCACACACAAATAAACATGTGGCCTGAGTCATACTGTAAGCTACGACTTTGGGTTAAATGAAAAGTATAAATTCTAATATGCCAAACTCTGATGTGTAGTTCAAATATAAAATAAGTTAAAAAATGTCCTTAAATCAGATTAAACACATTTCCTGTTTTGGTTATTAACAAAATTCAATCTATTTGCTACATGCTATAATTATGAGGGAGATTTCTTTGGAGAATTGTTTTGAGAGCTTTTGATAACATTTGATTTGACATGGGTGTGCATAAGACAGACATAATACTGTCATAGACATGATGTAGCACCTGTTATGAACACAAAGGAATCTTCATGAAAGGTTATGACTGTTGTCATAAAGAGTCATTTGGTAAATAATGATGCTTTTAATGCAAAGTCAACACTTTTAATGGACTTAATGTGAATTTGGCAGATCTTTGTATTAAAAGTGACATTATTCACAGAATAATACAAAACTGGCAGTTTTAATGGACCTTTAAGGAAATTTTTAATGTAACTTTGAATTAAAAATGTCATTATTTTCCAAATTACACTTCATGGAAACAGTCAAGCCTTCATGAAAACTCCGTCATGTTCATAACTGGTGTTAAGTCATGTTTATGACAGTGTCATATCAGTCTTATTTTGAAAAACTGACGCAACATCTCAAGACATCAGCCATCAAGTTAAAACATGAGCACAAATGGGTCTCCTAGATGCACAGCAACCCAATTTATTCTCCCAGGTGAGTTTAAAAACATGGTTTTAGAGTAGCAAAGTTAGCGCTTCAGAATACGCATGACAACAATTCTCACATCATTCTGGAATTTAGCAAACAGAAATAATTTGGATATCCAACACAAGAAGAGCTTAGTTTGCAAAAATGTGAGAAATAATAAAAAATTGGCATCGTTTTATACACTGTATGTAAATATCTGGATTCAGCCGTAGGTTTCTTGTTCGAACTCTTACCGCGTCCAGGTCCCTTGTGTCAACAGTGAATCCGGTGAGCAGGCCGATGTCTAGGATCGTCATTCTTGCGTCGCTGTTCCTGTCTTTATATCTTTGTGCAAAACGTTCAGAGAAATGTTTTATAATTTCACAGACCTTTTTTAACACAAGCTGCAGTGTGGTGTACTGTACTTACAGAACATCGATCCTAAGCTTGTAAATCTTGCCTTCGTCTGCCTCTTTTTCTGAAGAAGCAAATTAAATCCATTTAAAGTATGCTTTTTTAAAACAAATCACATGAATGGAATGGAAAATAACAAAAACAGAACAAATGAATAAATATTACCTGGGATTAGTTGGACAGAGAGATTAAACTTCTTGCAGTCACTTTCTTTTTCTTTAGGAATGGCATAATAAAGCGAAACCATCTGTAACATCAAGAACATGTAGGATTATTGTGCTGTGATGTTACAACAAGATATTATTTGTCCAAATTTTGGACTTCATGCACAAGAAAACCCTGATGAAAAATTTAACTTTTATAGAATTCATTTGAACTACAATGATGTTTTAGGCCATCCACAATTCCCAGTAGAAAATCTAGATTTTGCCTGGCCAACATTAAACTGTGTACATTTGTTTAATTTAGACCACACAAAGTCCTCTTCATATTTCAATTAAAAGAAACAAAACTGTGAAAATCTTTGATCCAACCTTAATATGAATGAATTAAGTCAAAACATACTTTTTAGATGCGTTTCTCTTTCTAAACAACAAACAACATCTAGCAATTCATGAGCACTTGAAATTATCTGTCAGTATCATTTTGAAAATTAGGAGTTACATTTTTCACATCAAGCACACTGAGATGTTTATATATGTAATCATGAATGCAATGCAGATTATTTATATATATATAAAATCAACATAAAAAAACAAAGGCTTTTCAGACAAATGTGCATGTCACCAAAAATTCCTAAGCTAAACACTGTTTTGTAAATGTTCACTACTGCCCCTACTATTCTACTGTATATGACAACCAATTTGTTGTGAAACCTATTTTAAAAAGAACTTCGTCATAATTTGTAGACTGTCATTATTGCTAATAGATATTTTTTTTAAATAACAAATGTATCAGAGTCTTGATGCATCTGAATGAAAGAGTTAATCTGTTGTGTCTCAAAGTTTTCCAACTGAGTTTTATGGTTCACAGTTTGTATAATGCTAAAAAAATAAACATCTGGAATTATAAAAAAAAGTTACTTACTTTCACTGTTGCTTCTCCAGTTCCTGTGGCAGTAACTTTCACGTCCTGGTTGATGTCATTAAGCTGTCGAAATTTTAATTTGTAATTTAGGAAAAAGCAAATCATATAAAAACTCAAAGTTTAAAAAAAGGAGGTAGTGATCTCACTTTAGATGTTCTTGTGGCAAACTGATTGTCTCTGTTAAAGTTGAACTTGTCAGGCTTTGATCTGCCCGGCAACAAGATGTCAACATTCAGATCGTACTCTGGTTCTTTAGCTTTGGTCCAGTACTCTGCCACGGCCTGGTACACGATAATAGTGGCCTGGGAAGAAAGAAAACTTACAAATGAGAATAATTTAAAAAAAATCGAGTTTAACTAAGGGAAAGTGATATTTCCCTACGAGAAAGTCTAGAAGTTTAGAAGTTACCTGTGTTGATCCGTAGCCTCCACCCACTTTTTGTTGTTGGCTAAACCATCTAACGATAGGCCGCGCATCTTCAAAGCCCTACAGTGAAAGAAAAGGAGATCATTTGAGCTTGCGATGCGTAGTACTTGTACTTTTGTTTGTTAGTTTTTTTAAGTGACTACTAATAATCAGTTTATATCCTGTCCGCCAACAATCAGAGCAATTCAGTACAGTAGTTGAGATTAAATTCTGTCTTCAACCAGCAGTGCTTTCTTTGCATACGCTGCATAATTTCAATGCCTCTTTATTGGTTATTTTCTTAATCCATTCACTGAACTCACAAAGCAGTTTGTGCTAAATTTATTTTTTATATAATATATATAAATTTATTTTATATATATATATACAGTATATATATATATTTATATATATATATATATATATATGTGTGTATATATATATATATATATATATATATATATATATATATATATATATATATATATATATGTGATATATATATATATATATATATATATATATATATATATATATATATATATATATATATATATATATATATATACATATACATGTTACAAAGTGGTTACAAAGAGAGGGAAGGTCGTCCGCACAGAAGGGGTCTCACTCCCAGAAGGAACAATAGCAGACATAGAGCACAGTTACAAGTACCTGGGAATACCACAAACAAATGGCAACCTCGATGAGGTCACAAGGAAGGGAGCCACAGCCAAATACCTCCAACGAATAAGGCAAGTCCTGAGAAGCCAGCTCAATGGCAAGAACAAGATCCGTGCAATAAACAGCTATGCATTACCAGTAATCAGATACCCTGCCGGAATAATCAGCTGGCCAATGGAAGAGATAAAGGCCACGGATGTTAAGACTCGGAAGTTACTAACCATGCATGGAGGGTTCCACCCCAAATCCAGCACCCTGAGACTGTACACAAACCGTAAGGAAGGAGGCAGAGGACTAGTGAGTGTGAGAGCCACTGTCCAGGATGAAACATCCAAGATCCATAAATACATCAAGGACAAAGCCTCAACGGATGATATGCTCAGCGAATGTCTCAGGCAATGGGGAACAGAGGATGAGGGGCTAGAGGTTCCATCATGGGAGAACAAGCCCCTACATGGGATGTACCACCGACAAATAACTGAAGTGGCTGATATCAGGAAATCCTACCAATGGCTGGACAAAGCTGGACTCAAGGACAGCACAGAGGCTCTCATCCTGGCTGCACAGGAACAGGCCCTAAACACCAGAGCAATAGAGGCTCAGATCTACCACACCAGACAAGACCCAAGGTGTAGGTTGTGCAAGGAGGCCCCTGAGACAGTCCAGCACATAACAGCAGGGTGCAAGATGCTGGCAGGGAAAGCGTACATGGAACGACATAACCAGGTGGCGGGCATAGTGTACAGGAACATCTGTGCAGAATATGGACTGGAAGCCCCGAGATCGAAGTGGGAAACACCCCCAAAGGTGGTGGAGAATGACCGAGCTAAGATCCTGTGGGACTTCCAGATCCAGACAGACAAGATGGTAATGGCGAACCAACCGGACATTGTGGTGGTGGATAAAGAACAGAGGAAAGCCGTTGTGGTGGATGTAGCTATACCAAGTGACTACAACATCAGGAAAAAGGAGCATGAGAAACTGGAGAAATACCAGGGCCTCAGGGAGGAACTGGAAAAGAACTGGAAGGTGAAGACCACAGTGGTGCCTGTGGTCATCGGGGCCCTCGGGGCAGTCACCCCCAAACTGGAGCAGTGGCTAAAACAGATCCCAGGAACAACATCAGACATCTCAGTCCAGAAATGTGCAGTACTAGGCACAGCCAAGATACTGCGCAGAACCCTCAAGCTCCCAGGCCTCTGGTAGAGGACCCGAGTTCAGAGGATGAAAAGAGACCACCCGCAGAGGGTGAGAAGGGAATTTTTTTTATATATATATATATATATATATATTTTTTTTTTTTGAATGTGATAGAAGTATAGTCACACACATGAACAAATAACGCAAAAGACACATATTTTTGTACCACAGAAATCTTATCATGCTCAAAAAAGAGTAGGAAGATGGAAGAATCTTATGAAGTCCTACCCCATAAGCCCAACCGTACCATACCGTATTTTCAGATGGACCCTCATTATTAAACATTAAAACATAAATTAATTAATATTCCATCTTACCTGTGTTTACACATGTCTAAATATATGCATCCATGAATCCATACTCACACACACTCATATGTGTTAGTCTCAATTTACATATTAGTAAATTTGTTATGTATTGGCCTCTTTCCCTTCAACTATTTCAAACAGTGCCCTGAGACAGACTGGTGACCTGTCCAGGTGACCCCGCCTCTCGCCCGGAACGTTAGCTGGAGACAGGCAACAGCAACCCTCCCAAACCCACTAAGGGACAAGGGGGTAAAGAAGATGGATGAATGGATGGATGGATGGATGGATGAGATGGATGGATGGATGGGATTTCAAACACCATATCTCCATTTTTTCAGCTCAACAAGCAGCTCCATCACTCTACAGTCCTGAACATATCTGTTTGCCCCAAATTGAAGAAAATCTTTTGATTTTAAGTTTTTGATGGCAGAGATTCACTTTTGAGCATGCTACACATTTAGCATTACTTCCCCTAAAGCATTTAACCTGAAACCCGTAAATTGAATCCACCAGTGATGAGATAAAACCTGGTTTTAGAATCTCTGCATAAAGAACTAGAAGGAACAGAAAAAGATGTTAAAACAAACTTGTGAATTTCTTCAAAGACATTCGAAACTTTGTCTTTCAAAGTCACAATGAACAAATAACAATGGCTCAACTCACCTGAGCTCTGACCAGAGCCAAGAGAGCATAAGCTGTCGCCTCTTGTGTGAAAGTCTTTTTTCCAGGTATGGGCCAGTGGTTTAACTCTGAAAAACAAAAACTTTTATTTTTTTTTGTAAAAATATAAAATATTTCTGACACACTATATAAATTGCAATTTCCACAAGATGGGTAGTGCAAATACCAGGAGAAACAAACTTGTAGAGGATTTCCCGGTTAAGTTTGTT
This sequence comes from Poecilia picta, assembly GCA_033032245.1. Taxonomy (NCBI): domain Eukaryota; kingdom Metazoa; phylum Chordata; class Actinopteri; order Cyprinodontiformes; family Poeciliidae; genus Poecilia; species Poecilia picta. The sequence continues at coordinate 23,869,683 of CM065353.1, read as the reverse complement.
TTCATTGGCCAGAGCGTATGACGTCATAGCGACTGCATAAGGGTTGACGAGGTTAGGGAGACGTCTCTCTAGGTAGGTGACGGCTTTTTCTATACTGGATGGAAGACTCTAGGGAAATGAAAAGGAGAACATGGGAATGTAATGGTTTGTTGGGAAGCCATCGAGATAGAGGATATCAGTGTGAAAGCATAAACCTTTGATATCCCCTCCTGTTCACTAACGTCACAGAATTGATTTCTCACAGGAATTCTTCTGAAAAGGTCGAAGTACTCACATTTACAGTTGCTCCACATATTGTGCGTGATTCCTGCATGGCAATCAGGCAGAAGGCCGTCATGGACGCATCCGAGTCTCCGCCAAGCACGTCACCCTGAATAAGCACAAATACAAACACCAACATGTCAGGTAAAAATATTCCCTCATCATTGTCCAAGTAAACAAGGGGTTTTGTTTTAGATGAAAATCATATGTTTCAGAAAATGTTAATGGAGGAAATAAACTTTTCATATTAAGTAAAGGAATTTGAATTGGGTTTTGTTGTAATAAAACTTCATAATATGATGATTAATTTTATTGAATAGGTTGATTAAAAAAACAAAAACAAGACTTAGCTTAAAATATTTAACAATCAATTCTTTAAACAAACTAAGGATTCAGTCATGCTCCAGAGAAATGTATCCAACAGCCTGGTACTTTTTTCTCATGTTAGTTTGGTCACACTCTGCTGTGGGACGGCAGCAACAGAAATCAACTCCTTCCAGGAGAATTAGGGTTTTTTTTTTGCCAAGAAGCAAAAAATATCTAACACAAATGTACTTATTGTGTACATGTAACCCAGGGTGAAATAGCCTCTTCACAAAATAATAGTAAATTAGATAAATAGGAAATAAATAAATAGGAAAATAAATAGGGAATTAATTGATCTTAAAATTGTTAAAAATATATTTTTTAAAAAGCAAAAATTAGAGACATTATAATTGCTGTATTTGATTTTTGATATTTTAATTGATTAGAGAAATTATAAACCAGTTTTGCTTTGTCAGCGAACTCCCTTATTTTGAAGGGTCACATTTATGTATAACCCATGTGACTGGCTTCAGCCAATCGGGAGTTGCTGCGTTCTCTGAGTGAGAGAGAGGAGAAGCAGAGAGTGTAAAGCAAGCAGAGAGCGCAGAAGCGAACGAGATTGTGCTGAAAAGAAAAAAAAAAAACGATAAGAGAGATTTACCACTCGTGGCTGACCTTACTGTCTCAGACACCATACTGTCTCAGACGAGAGTTTTGATTTCTTGAGAAGGAGCTTTTCGTTATTTTTTTTCTTCTCACCTAGACTGCGCTCAGGAGCATTTTCTTTTTTGGGGGAACTGAATTTTGTGAGTTGAAAATGTATTTTTTTTTTTTTTTTTTGGATAATGTATTTGTTAGACATTTATTTAGTTTGGATAGAGAGCTGGAGCGGAGGCTGATCAGCGGAAAGTCGGAAAGCGGAAACTGAAAGTCAGCGGGAGTAACAGCTGATCCGCTGAAGCCAACAGCCCAGGGGCGGAGCTATAGGGAGGAGGTGGGGGGGGGGGGCGACTTGTTCCGCCACTGCAACAGCCGCTTAGTTAACAGAAATTCAACGGCTTATCAACAGAGGAACTAACTGTTGCTTATTGTCGCTCTTTGTTGGCAGCAGGCCCTTTCTTTATTTTCTTTTTCCCCCCTCTTACGTTCGGCTGGGATTTGGACTGAATTGGATCTTCCCAGAGAAACGAGCTGGAGCCTAGGGACCATCCAGTGGGAGCTACGCCCTCTGCTGGACATTGCCAACCCCGCAACACGGTATGCCTATGTGGTGCGCATTAGCAGTGGGTCACCGAAACAGAACTAACGGTTGAATCATCGGAGGAAAACAAGACATCAATCTGAAGAACAGTTTGACCTGTCCTTGCAGAATTGTTTTGCTGTGTTTTGTTGTTTGCTGTTATTGTTTGTTTTCTTTTCTTTTTCCTAACTTCTTAAGGGACACACCAAAGAACTAAAATAGATTAAACAGATTAAAACAAACTGTAAATTAAAATAGATAAATAGTATTAACTAGAACTTAAATAGAACTATAACCTAGGTAAAATAAATAGTATCCTTAATTTAGATTTATAAAATATTCTAAACAAAAAAACTGGAAACTATTATTTTTGAATTTGTGTCATTGTGTGTTAATTGTGTAACATCGTTGTTGTTTGTTCTTTTATTGTTCTTTCAACCAATAATAAGCCGGCTGTTTTATTTAATACTTTTTTGGTCTGGGGTCATTAATTCAAAATACACTTCTCACTACTCCAGTAGCCGAACCTAGTTCTGGTTTTATTACGATTTCATTAACTGTAAACACATAGCAAGTGTTACATACACATTTAGATATAATGTATGTAGTGGTGTACTAACCTGCATCGCTCCAGATAATACTTTTCCAACTTCTCTAAACATGCCATCAGGTTGCTGAGCGTTGAGGATCAGATACTTCACAGCACCACAGATGTGATCATTTTGCACTGCTATCAAGTTGTAAGCTAAAGAAAACACCTTGGTCACATATGCTGTCAGCCTTGTGAGGAAGAAAAAAACATTAATAGTTTAGTTCATCAAACTGCATATAGAACAAATACTGAGAAGTGAGGTATTGTCTCCGCTTAATATAATTGAACCTTGAATGTCTTACCAGGTGCTACTTCCATGATGAGGATACACAGCAAATGAGCCATCGTTTTTACGATACGCTAGCTCGTTGTTGTATCCTAAACAGATAGTAATTTGTTAGTCTATTCACAAATATCCACACATTCATTTAGTCAACAATCAAACGAGCACACATTTCAAGTGAAATGCATTTCTCTTTACATCTAAATGACTTTACCAGTTTTTATGTGCTGAAGAGCCTCATTACGTTTGTTCAAACCAACAGCCTCCCACTGATTGGTTTTGTCCAAATATGTGGTTGCAATGACTGGCAGAGTCATGTGGATCATGTTTTGCTCTCCACAGCCTCCGGGCTGGTAGATCAGAGTACCCATGGATTTACCACTAATGGCATTCTCCACAAGTCCAGAAACCTGTTCTCTGCCTGCACACACAAAATAAAATTGGTAAATTGACATAGGATAGTCAATTTTCAAACAGCTGTCTTTTGTAACAGTCACAGAAACTCACCAGTCACAGAAACTTGTGTGCTGGTTGGTGCGTTTGGTACCAAATCTTTCCTCTCAATATTACTGTTCAGGATTTCCACTTGTTCTCCACCTGAAAGTAGAAAAGTACATGGAATCAGTTAGGAAAAATATTTCCACTGTACTTCAGTGAAAATGTTAAAGCAATGCTAATGTGTGAACATACTCTGACCTTTCTTAACTGGATCTAGAGGTACAATTTGGGCAGTTTTAACCAGAACACCTTCTGGCTGGCAAAAGATAGAACAAATATTATAAACAAACATTTCTTCCATGGTTCTGGTAAGTCAAAGCAAAACAAGAAAAAACAAAAACATACAGTCATGGCCAAAGGTTTTGAGAATGATTCAAATGTTAATTTTTACAAAGTCTACTGTAGCGGTTCTCAACGTGGGCGGTACCGCCCCCCAGGGGTTATTCAGAGGATGGCAGGGGGCGCTGGCGGTCATTTTTACAAAAGGGGGTCGCTGGGATGCCTTTGGGGGGCCATTTGGTCGAAGGTAAACTTTACACCGTAAATGCACAACAATGCCAATTTAGACTTTGAGCAACTTGGTAAAAAAAAACTTGTATTGTGTAACATTAAAACATGCTTGGCTCCAACATGGGAGCACTTCTTCTATTCAGTGTTTGTAGCTTACAGGTGCTGGTCATAAAATTAGAATATCATGAAAAAGTAGATTTATTTCAGTAATTCCATTTAAAAAGTGGAACTTGTATATTATATTCATACATTACATACAAACTCATATATTTCAAATGTTTATTTCGTTTAATTTTGATGATTACAAATGACAACAAATGAAAATCTCAAATTCATCATATCAGAAAATTAGAATCTTGTGAAAAGGTTCAACATTGATGGCACCTGGTACCACACTCTAATCAACTAATTAACTCAAACCACCTGCAAAGGCCTTTAAATGGTCTTTCAGTCTAGTTCTATAGGCTACACAATCATGGGGAAGACTGCTGACTTGACAGTTGTCCAAAAGACGACCATCGACCATTGTGTTGCTAACAGAAATTCGCAACACAAAGCGCAACAGTGGGCCTGGAGGGGGGGAGTTTCGAAAGGCATTCCTAGTTGCTGCTCTGATCTAAATCAGGGGTTTTCCCCGACTGGGAGCTTAGCGCTGAATGTGACAGGCAGCCAATCAGAAAGCGCGGATTCTCCTCCTGCTTTCTGATGGGAAATTACCTAGGGGAATCCCAAACAGCTGAAACCGCGCATTTCAGCACTTATCGCACTTAGTTTTTTTATCACACGATTAATCGATTTATCGTTTATCGCGACAGGCCTAAATTTTTATATTATTATATCATATGTATTATTTTTGATGATAAATACAGAAACAAGCATAAAAATCAAAACTTCTACAATAGTGACAGTAATATTAATGCTAAAATAATGGTCAGTGCAAAGTAGCCTAAAAATTATTTGGTGGGGGGCATTGAGGGACCTGGATAAGGGCTAGGGGGACGCTGGGCTATCAGCAGTGCAGAGCTTGCTCAGGAATGGCAGCAGGCAGGTGTGCGTGCATCTGCACGTGCTGTGAGTCGGAGACTCTTGGAGCAAGGCCTGGTCTCAAGGAGGGCAGCAAAGAAGCCACTTCTGCCTGTGAGTTGTTGCTATGTGCTAGCAGCACAACGGCAAATCTCCAGGTTTTGTCAATTTTTGATTTATGTTTTCGCATCCACCTGAATAATCTGTAGTTGCGCCACTTGTGCCGCGTTTGTCTTTTAATTTTTACGCAGGAAGCATTTTGGCTAAACCGTGAGTGAAACAGCCATTGGGACTGACTAGTGTATTCCATTGGGGAAGGTGACTTTAACATTAAATACACCTTTGTCAACAGGCGAGGGCACACTTTCTCCATCTATAATCAGACATTTAAGCGATTTGAAACCATTCCTCCCTCCCTGACAGATCAGCCTGCCTCGAGGAATTGTAATAATCAAGGTCCTCGAATCATTCGAGGAATCGTTTCAGCCCTAAAAAATATTAAACCACCTTCTCCAAGCAGGCAACATTTCTTGTCACATTTTACAACAGCAGCAGCAAATATTTGTAAGTTACATTTAATTTTACTTTTAAGATATTCTTAAGTACAATTCAAAATTTTAAACCTGATAGATTGATGAAAAATCCTACTTAAAGGGTTTTATTATACCATTGTCATTCTAAACTTAATATTTAACGATTAAAATCGCTGTTTTAGTCCCTAGCCTCCTTAACTATACCTTTCTGAAGTTCGTCATGGCACCTAAATGATTAAGTGATGCAGTTAAAAGGATTAATAGCTTGAACAAGACATTCCCCATGAACTACAGTGACTCATTGTAGCTATGACCTCATCTATGACATAGATCTACATCATAGATGAAAGAATATCTGAGGGTCTAGAATTTGTGAATTGTGAATTTGTGAATTTTTTTGAATTGTAGAATTTCTAGAGTCTAGAAATTCTACATCAATGGCTATCATGGATTTGATTGAACAAATAACAGCAGCTGTTGATCAAAAACAGTATTGTGTTAGTGTTTTTGTTGATTTGAAGAAGGCCTTTGACACCATTAACCACACCATTCTTCTGGAAAAGTTAAATAGATATGGCATAAGAGGTACAGCTTTACAGTGGGTATCTAGTTATCTGGAAAACAGGAAGCAGTTTGTGCAGGTGAATGATGCAAGATCTGAACTCTGCAACATTTCATGTGGGGTTCCTCAGGGTTCTGTACTTGGGCCAAAGTTGTTTCTTTTATATCTGAATGATTTAGTAAATGTGTCAGGGCTTCTTAAATGTGTATTATTTGCAGATGATACTACCTTTTTCTGTTTAGGAAAAGACATAGAACAAATGATGGAGATAATACAAATAGAATTTATTAAGATACAAACTTGGTTTAAACTAAATAAATTATCATTAAATTTGAATAAAACAAATTATATGATATTTAGTAAATGAAATAAAGCTATCAATCTTCCTTTTGAAGTTGATGATGTTGAGCTCTGTAGAGTCAATGAGGTTAAGTTCTTGGGTGTTATCATTGATGAAAAGCTGACATGGAAACCCCATGTAAATTACTTAAAAACAAAAATAACAAAGTAAGGGACTTATTTCATGACAAAGCTTTATTTATGTTATATAATGCAATAATTGCTCCACACCTGACTTACTGTATTGAAGTCTGGGGCAAAGCATGTAAAACAATTACAAATCCCATTTATATTTTACAGAAACGAGCAATAAGATGTATTACCAGAAAACATTACAGTCACCCATCAAATGCTTTATTTTGTCAGTTGAAATTACTGAAATTTTATGAGTTGGTTGATTACAATATTTTGCAGGTTATGTATAAAGCTCATAAAGGTTTATTACCTCTTAATATGCAAGTATACTTTGTTAAGAGAGTAAGTAATTACAATCTTAAGGGTATAGAGATGTTTGTAAAGCCTAAGATTCGAACAAATTTGAAGGACCGATGTACTTCGGTACAAGGTATAAGATTGTGGAATAAATTGGAAAGTGAATATAAAAATGCTGGCTCGATAGATATATTTAAGAGAATGATAAAAGTCAAGTTGTTGAAGACATATACAATTGTATAATGTGCAATCATAAGAATTGCTGTACAAGAAGGAGTTGATGTTTTCTTTTTTTTTCCCTTTTGTTATGTTTTATTATTTGAAAACTATCATTGTTTGAATTTGTTTGTTTTGGAAAAAAGGGGCAGATATTAATAAGAATTTTTTTCTTCTTTCTGCTACCTTTCATTTTATTTGTGTTTTGTATATTCTTTTTTTTGTATAGCATTTGTTTTGTTTTTAAATGAAATGAATAAAATTCTATAAAAAAAAAAAAAAGGTTCTAAATCAGGGGTGCCCAAACTTTTTGAGACCAAGATCTACTTTTTCTTTCACCAGCCGCCTGAGATCTAGTTCATGACACAAAGACACAAAAATTGCAAATCAAACTCTATTGACTTATTTTAAATGCGAATATACATCGGTTATAGCAGAAACCGCTAACACCCGTTGCCGTGGCAACCGCCTGCGCCCTGCAAGCCAAGCAAAGATTACATTAAGAACACAACATTCAGTCGTTACCATATGAGGTTTCCAGGATATTTATTTCTCGGTTATTATTAATAAGCCTCTCATGAACATAGCGGTGGTTGAGTAGCTAATTTAAACTCCTGATCTGCTCTCTGTCGGTCTTAGAGTCGCTTTTTTTTTTGTTAATGAAACCGAAATGCACTGAATTGCGCAACACCTTGTTGAAACAATAACTACTGAGATGATTAATTTTAACATGTTTCGTTGATTTTTTATAATTATTATTTTTTAATGACGCTAAAAACGTTTAGGATCTTAGTGAATATTTTGATAAGCCCATCAGAAGAGGAAGTGCTGGTCTCAGCGTCCTGGTGGCTATCAGTTTGTCACTTGCTGCCGAGATCGACTCAACACCTTTCCGCGATCGACCGGTCGATCACGATCGACGTAATGAGCACCCTTGTTCTAAATGCTTTGATCTCAAACCAGGTGGTTATATCATAGCAGCTCATTGACTCTTTGCAAGGTGTTTGACCAAGATTTTAAGTATGGCTGAGGCTTTGTTGTGTCCCCTCTTTCTCGGTGCTGGATATTTAATCCACACTGGAGTAACGAAAGCTTTTAGCAAACTGCTTTCAAGTTTCTCATTCGAGTTATCTCCTCAGAAGGACAACACTCCTGAATACGACGAGTTTGATGAGTATCTTTTCAATCCGTCATCAACAAGGAATAAAACCATGGAAAATTTAGAGCAAACTTTCCCGGCTGGGAAAGTTTGCTCTAAGACTGCTGAGTGTAAAAACTCAACACAAACTTCTGTGCCAACAAAACCGACTTTGGAAGACCGAACCCAAAATAGATCTGTCCTTGAGGAAGATTTGGACAATTACAGAGAGCAAGTTTTGAGACGTTTAATGCTCGAGAAGAGGAAGGACTCTGAAACCCTCACCTGTGTGCTACAGAGAAGAGCCAGAGAAGAAAACATCTTCGGTGTTCGAAGATCTGGTGACATAGGCTACGTAAAATATGAACGAAGTTGGTGATGACAAAAAGACTTTCCTGGCTGGGAAAGTTTGCTGGCCTGATGGGCTCTTCAGGCCATCGTGGGAGTTTACAAGATCCGACCCACGAAGAAAGATCTGGCCTCGAGAACGATTTGGCCAATCTCAAAGAGGAAACTTCCCTGGCTGGGGAAGTTGGTGATAACTAAAAGATCTTCCCGGCTGGGAACATAGTGGGAGTTTACAAGACCCGACCCACGAAGAAAGATCTGGCCTCGAGAACTATTTGGCCAATCTCAAAGAAGAAACTTCCCTGGCTGGGGAAGTTGGTGATGAAAAAAAGATTTTCCCGGCTGGGAAAGTTTGCTGGCCTGATGGGCTCATCAGGCCATTGTGGGAGTTTACAAGACCCGACCCACGAAGAAAGATCTGGCCTCGAGAACGATTTGGCCAATCTCAAAGAAGAAACTTCCCCGGCTGGGGAAGATGGTGATGAAAAAAAGACTGCTGAGTCTAAAAACTCATCTTCTGCGCTAACAAAAGCGACATTGGAAGATCGTACCCAAAAGAGATCTGGCTTAGGGAACGATTTGACCGATCTCAAAGAGAAAACCTCCCCGGCTGGGGAAGTTGTTTAAGTATGGAAACTGGCCCATCAGTTTCCATACTTAAAACTTAAAACTAATCCCGAAAAGACCATATTGCAAACCTTACAATATAACATAAAGTTGTTTATAATAATAATAATAATAATAATAATAATAAAAATAAAAATAATTATGTTAATCAATATAATAAATAATAATTATCAAGTAATTATTTATTATATTGAAAATTATTGTCACTATTGATAATAGTAATAGCAATATAATAAAGTTATAATTTCAGGGTTTCCCCCAGTGTATTATAAGCATGGCTGCCTGCCATGCTTTGCTAGCCCTGCCGCCAGGCTTAGCATTTCAGCTGTTTGGGATTCCCCTCGGTAATTTCCCCTCAGAAAGCAGGTGGAGAATCCGTGCTGTCTAGCGTTGCGCTGTTTCAGCACCCCCCCCCCCCCGTCAACAGAATTGTAGGACTCTTTACGGATCGCATGCACCCCCCCACCGCCCATCCCCGACGCCCCGACCGCCAGGCTTAGCAGCTTTTCTGAGGGAAACCCTGAATTTAATATTATTATTGCCATTGTTTTTTAATAACAATAGCAGTCATAATATGAATATTAATATATTAGCCCATTCATCCATTTATTTACACCTTGTCCCTTAATGGGGTTGGGGGGTGCTGGTGCCTATCTCCAGCTGGCATTATAATATCAATTATATTATTAAATTATAATTTTTTACCACATTTCATACTGTTTCTGAACTGTATGAAATTAAATTAAATTATAATAACACTGTTATTATTAATATTGTTATTATTGCTATTGTTTTTAATAATCATAATAGCACTATTATAATTATTAAAAACAATAGCAATAATAACATTAAATTATAATAAAGTATTGCTTTTGTTTTTATTAGTACTATTCTTATTATGATTATATATATAGCAATATATATAATAATAATAATACATATTATGTTATTATATAATAATAATACATATTATGTTATTATATAATAATATAATGGTATTATATTATTATTTAATAGTAATAGTATAATATTCTTATTATTATTATTGTTAATAAATTATTATTATTATTATTATTATTATTAATTGTTATAATAATAATAATAATTATTATTATTATTATTATTTCAAAGCACTACTAATAATAATAAAGTTCTTAAATTTTATTAAAGAACAAGAAAAAAATCAACAAAACGTGTTCAAATTAATGACCCAACAACAATAATAATCTTAGTAATTATTGTTTCAACAGGTTGTTGTGAAATTCTTCGCATTTCGGTTCCCGTTAGTCATTATCGTGAGTTAAAAATTTCTCGAAAGTAAAATGTTCATTTTTGTGCCGCTTCTGTATATTATTTAGAAGGGATATATAAACGTTACCATAGCGAACAGAGTCAGAGCGTTTGGGCAGTGGTCGTCGAGAGGAGATGAGTAGAGCTTGTGAGTCTTAAGTCTGGTTTGGAGGAAAGATCTAAGAATTTTCGGCCGATTCTCCAAACCTCCGTGACCACAGAGCTGATAGACATACAACAGGTTGGATCGGTTCGTGTCTCCAAGGCAGGAGCAACACTAACTGATTCCAGTCACGAACATCCCAATTCCAGAGGATAATTCAGTGAATACCCTAACATAGCGAGGTAAATGTAGCGAGTTTTACCCTTCATGTATTGTTGCCTTGGGAAGAAGAGGGGAGAGTCGCTCCTTCACCCTGACGTTCCTTCCCTGGGAGGGGGGGGCGCCGATTTATGTTTTCGCATCCACCTGAATAATGTGAAGTTGCGACACTGTTTCTAACTGTTAGGATTATATATTTAAGTTGTTGGTTCACGTCTTAAGATTGTGTAAATTGTTATTTTATTTGGTGTCGAACTATTTTTTGTTGAAAGTTATCGTGAGATTTGTGTATATGTGATTTGTGCTGCAAATTTTGGATGATCAGAGAAGGAGCGGAAGCCTGGAGGTGAGCACGTGTAGCATTAGCAGTCTTGTGTCTCGTGTTATGTTATTTTGTAGTTATGTTTGTGATATTTTGTAAATTTATTAGTTGTAGTGTTTTAATCACTTAATATTTTGATTTAGAGCGGTCGACAAAGTTATAATCTGTTAAAGACCAACCTCCGAAGTGGCAGGCGGCCACGAGGTAACTTTGTTAAAGCGTGTGTCTGTCTGTAAATGTGTTGTTGAGGAAATATAATCATGGTTTAGTGTTTTGTTGAACTCAATTATAGAACCATTTCTAGTGCTTTAGTTTAGTGAATCTTTTACTAATATAATCATTTTTTAGTGTTTGAGTTAGCTCTAAAGTCAGGAGTTTTTGTGTCACTGAGGTCGTAAAACTACAGGAGGCAAGCAATCTTATCTGTGTGAAAATCATTTAAAAGCAGGGTCACATTTGGTCTCAGGAAATACGGAATCTCCAGTGGACATCTGGCGTGGTAAACTATTGACCTGCAGTTCACCCGAAGACAATTTGGTCTAAAACAATACATGCGGTTTGTTATTTATCTGTTTGGATAGAGCCAAGTCTCCGGAGACATTTGCGAAGTTGTAAAAGTCAGCAGGATTCTTTGAGTTCTGGTTAACTTCAAATAACATCAAGGAAGTAAAATTCTCTTTGATGGCTCACCAGATTGTAGGGAGGTGCCGTTTTCAGGGGTGCTCGGAGGCGGCTTCTAATTGGTCGAGAGGTGTTGCCCCCTATTTGAATAGAATACACCTACTAGCATAAAACCTGTTGCACAAGGAAAATGAGGCAGAAATGGCCAATTTTAGCACCATGGGCTGACTATTTCTCCGAAGACGTCTTCGACGTCTTCGTATTTTCCTCTATCTGTCTTTTTTCTCAGGTGACTAATGTGTGACTGTGTTCCTTTAATTTCTCTGTCTTGTGTTATACTTTCTTCTGATTGGATTAAATTCTGAACTTCTGTGACGCCAACACGCTGCTTACGTCTCTTCTGTGTTCTCGCGAGAGCTCTCAGACCGCGGCCACGGATTCCGGGACAAAGAAAGGAAAAAACCGAAATTGCATAGTTTAAAAGTTTTACAATAAGAATTCCTTTTTCAACAATTTGGAGGCTCGTCCGGTTCTGCGGTCTGGAGCCCTCTGTGGAGACGCTGAGGATTCGTTGCGGTGTGTAACTGCGAGTGGTAAGTTTATTCATTTCTTGCTTTCGATTTGTAGTAAGCGCCATCTTGTGTGCGCCATCTTGTGAGTGGCGTTGCAGATGTTCGGAATTATTTTCTATATACAATGCGTATATATCTTCAACCGAAATTGAGCATATTTGATTTAATGGTTAATTGTTGAACACACGGAGCAAACGGGGAGCGTTAGCACGCTCGGCAGAGGTGCAAACTCTGTTTATGCTAGGTATTTGTGACCTTGGAATCTGCCCGTGTCCAAAACACAATCATTTGGCATAGTTGGTGTGTTTTTAAACAGTTTGAATCGACTGTGGAAAAAATTGCTCGTTCCAAAAAGAGGACTCACCATTTAAGGTCGATTGGCTAACAGTTCTGGGAACTACGTCCGAACGGGTCTGGGATCCGTTGCGGAAAAATTCAAATTCGGACGGGTAATTCCAGCTTGAAAATGCTGAGGTAACGCTGCCCTCCCAATTCAATCACACAAAGTGCAGTTGGAATTGGTGGTAGAAAGGCGTTTGGTCAATTGAGCTTGACCTAGCTCATAGCAAACTATGAAAGTGAATAAAAAAAGTTAATTAAGTTTGCGGAAGTTTGTTCGCATTGTATACTAGCCGGCTCCTATTTTCCTATACTGTCTGTTTGTCCTCTTTGTTACCTGAAGAAGTGTGTAGTTTTCTCTGTGTGAGTGTGTGATTTTTTGTTTCACTGTATTTTATTTGTGTCATTGTGCGTCTTATCGGCCGTTCTGTGTCTTGTTGTGTGTCCGTGTGTAGCTGTTTGTGTGTCAGTGCGTGTGTATCAAGCTGTGTGTGTGTGTGGTGTCCCGGTCCTGAGCTGTGTGTCTGTGGGGAGCCGTTGGAGTGACGGCAGACGATTCGCAGCTTCTGTTTGAAAATGCAGGACTGCGACGCTATAAATGTGTACGCGCACTTTCACTGTATGCCTGGATTGTGGTCGCGCATTTTTATTCTGAAGTTCAGTGAATGTGTAGTTTATGGTGTGAAGATCTGAGCGGCCAGTCTCCAGGTATATGGATTTTTGTTCAGATGATTTTTTATTTTTATATTTTTGTTGTTTCGAACCATTTAGATGGTTGCGAGTCTCAGGGCTGTTTGTTTGAATTACCCCGGCTGTGACGAACATTTTACACTCTCTCTGTGTGCTTAGGTATGGTAGGAATTAGGTTCCTACGATATACTACGGATTGGCTCTATTTCAGTGCGATTTGCACTTTAGTCTTACTGTTTCTGTGGCTGAACTGTCTGTGCACGCAGTTCTGCCCCAGATGCAAGGGAAACAGCACATTGGAGTGCTACACAGTGATAATGTACTAAGTCTGTCTGCAGACGATCTTATATGAAATGGTGGAATGGAACAGTGTGTGACATGAATGTGCAGTGAGTCTGGGAGGATGTTAAAATGCCATTACAGCCAGCACCCCTTTGGAGACTTCAGTTTTTAATTTGGTCATTTAATTAGGATTTTGGTTAGACACACAGACAATAGTAAATATAAGGTTCTTTACAATACACACCTGCATGATATATGAAATTGACATGATAATTCTGGAAATCGTGGTTCCTGTCATAATGTATTTCAATTCCAACAGGTTCTAAACATTTACTGCTTTAATCGTTTTTTCTTTCCTACTTTTTATATAGATAATTCAGGATGTATGGACTAATGCATATTTTTCTCTTAGGTGATTCTACGCATATGGAGATGCATTGTGTGTGGAAATATGTTAATTTGATTTCTGATACTTTTGTTTCTTTCAGGCAAGGTGTTATACAGACTGTGTTTACAATCTTTACCAAGTTTGGTTTTAGTTTCACATCTGGAGGGATATGTTTGTAACAGGTTTTACCTGTATGTGAAACGAAAATCTTTCTTGCACATGTGGGAATGTGGTGTACACTATGGGTGTACATTGAGACTCTTTTAATTGCTGTGAGATATTCCATATGTTTTTATGTTTTTGGGTTCTACCTGCATTCTGTTTGTTTTATTTATGATGTACTAACTACTGACTAACATACTAACTTAATTGTTTTAATGGTTGGTCTGTGTGGCACATGGGTTGCTAATTTGGACATGTTGAAAGGAGCACAATTCTTCTATTTTTGGTTTTCCACCTATAAATTGTTTTTTAATAAAATTATGTTTTTATTAAATAGATGGGGGAGGAGGCTAAAATAGGCCTTACTTAAATTGGTAAGATTGGGAGGCAGTTGATTGTGAATCTCTTAATCAAAACTTTTGACCTTCATTCAAAAATAGTGAATTATGGATTTAATTATGTAAGGAGATTTTATCTTGCCTTTATGATTCACTGAAATATGATGTCTGCTTTTCTGTAGACTAAAATTGATGTAATAAAGCCGGATGACAGTTAAGCTCTATGTCATGTTCACCTACATTTAGAATATAGTACATTTCTATGTCACTGCTGATTTCTTTGGCACAAGCGAAGTGAATGCTTTCGAGGGGCTATTTTGCATAGATCAAAACACAAAAAACAGTAAGTGAGCTTATTATATTACTTCTATCACATTTGGTTGTAAAATGTCTTGCTTTAATTCTATTTTTTCTTTTCTTTACAGAAATTGGGGTGTGAAGCGAGAGGAATGGCAGAGAGCTATGTGGAACCTTAATGAGACATAGTGGATTACATTTTGCAGTAAGGAACGTTGGTATAGCCTTTTGTTTGATTTTTTGTTAACTTGGTTTGTTTTACACTGGCAGTTCTGCTCTTGGAGGTTGAAGTGCTGTTGGGGGTAGGTTCCTGAGGCTGGAACCATGCTGGGAGGTGTGAGATGATGGTGTCGCTTGGCATCTGGCTTCAGGTGTCTGCTGTTGCTCTAAGCCAATGCCTTGGCTCTCCACACCACTGCTAAGACAAACTGTGCCTCTGAAATGGACTGTTCAGTGGAAGTGACGACATCTTCAATAACTGAGGTCGGTGGAGTTACCTGCTATTTCCTGTTACTTGGGTCACGCTGATGCATTACAGGACCCAGGGATGGATGTACACTCTGACTGTTATCTCAAGCGTGCTGCGGCTGACTTCGGCAGGAGGTCACACTTCATGAATCAAAAGACATTCTGATGGGGGATGGATAAGGAGGAGAGGGGATCCTCCGTGGTTCTGTGACTTTTGCTGTGTCTCCTCCCCCAGGACCACTGCTGTCATAGAGAGCTGACCTCAGTTCAATAAAGGGACATGCATACCCTGTACCGTTTCTGAGTGAAATGGACTCTGCACAGTTCACGCTATAGCTCAGTGGATGCCCTGCATGTCTAGTTGCTTGGTGGTACTGGATTCTCCACCTGTCGCATGTGACTTTAGTCCTCTGACTCCTCCTTCAGCGTGTTTTGGCCTCTGAGATGCAAACCACTGCCAGTTGTCAGTTAGAGTTGGTAAAATTTCACTATTTTTCCAAATTTATCTCGTATTGAGTGAGATGTTTATTTTTTATTTTTTATTTTAGCTGACTTGATTTGCCAGAGAGCATACTATATTTACTGGGTTTATTGCCTCACATTCTTCTCGCTTGACATTCTGACCTTTTGGCTATAGTAGGGTTGTGACAACAACCAGAACGTCTCAAAAGATTTATGATTGCAAGACTGGTGTTTGTGACTCTCTGCAATTTTCGAACAAGCATTTTTGCCTCAGTGATTCACTTCGTTTGTCTCAAATTTTTTTAATTTCAGACTGACGAGCGTGGTGCAGGGAATAATTAAGATTACCTGTTTTTAGCCATAACTGACTTACATTGGTGCCACGTTTTACCTACGGTGGTATATGATCTAAATGTCATTTGGTTATTCCTCAGTTGCAGTAATTTAGTGAAATCGGGAGTTCGACTGCATTTGACATTTGCATTTAAACATACTGAGGTGGACTGAGTACACAATGGGCTAAAAGCACCACGTTCCTTCTTACTTTCTAAATTTTGAATTAAATATGAATTTGGTGATGGCAGTGTGCAGATTGTAACGGAATCTGGGACACCATATTACATTTGCATCCACCTGGAACATGGGAACATGGGACATGGGTTAGCAGTGACTGATTTCTCTATTTAATTTATATGGCATTTTTGTGGTATTCTATGACAGAACATTTGTTCTGTTATAGAATAAAGAGGGAATAAGAAATAATTAACATGCATGATTGGAATACACTAAACTTAATATTACCTGTCAAATAGTTTATACAAAACAGTGTTTCCTAAAAGAGGGAAAGGGATCGTTACATGATTACATATCACTTCATATGATTCAAAATAAGTGGTTTAAATAAGTCATCCAGGAAGGTCTAAAAATAAATGTTTACAGAATATAGTTGTATCAAGCTTCTCCCCAGTAAATTGAAAATATATTGATGAAGGATAGAAATAAAAAGGATAATGCATTATTAATTAAGATAAATAAGTATTTAAAAAGAAAAATGAATCAAATATTAAAAGGGTTGAAATTTGGAGTTTGGAATTTTGATTAATTTGGATGAATCATTTTTATTTAATGCCAACTGATCATCCTTTGAGGATTTAAAATGAAAAATTAGGATTAAAATTAAAGTGGTCTAAATTGGATATTTAAAAGGAACAATCATGGAACTGCTTCTAAAAAGAGTTAACTTGAGGAATGAAATTATAATCTGAAATGAAGTCATAGAGTAATAAAATAAAAAGTTAATACAAAATCTCTACATGCTTGATAAATTGAAATAATAATATATGATTTAAAACGACAAAATAATTAGGATCGTTTATTGTTGGTTCCTCTATTACTACGTTTCATCTATGACTTGCCAAGGAAGTCATTCTACTTCAAGGAGAATTAAGGAACACCGAGACCCAAAATGAAGTTATGTTTGAAAAAATATGTACAACCAATTGTTCCTAATCAATTTTTTCTTTCACAGCGACTGTAGATTTATTGATAGATTCGAAGCGTTTTATATGCGATGTATTGGGTCTAATTTGCTCATTCGTTATACGGATAATTTTGGATAAAATTTAAGAAAAGTTGAAATTGGCTACAAACTGTGCACAGTCTAAATTCAAATTGGATAAAACGCTTTGCTATGGGTCGATATTTTTATGTGTTGTCCATTAACAAATTAACAGGGTTCTCTTCATACGAGTTTGACACGAGAAGGATGTTTCCGACACCTGCGCATGGAATCCAGAAGGGACAGGTGAACCGGCACATTTATTTCATAATGATGTTTTTGAGAAATCATAGGTTTGGGACCAGAGTTTGCAGAATACCAGACGTCACCGGACCAGTACCAGGAATCATCGGGGTCCAGTTTAAAGTCATCAGAAGGACGGGGGCTGAACTTCACTTCACCAGACCAGGCTGAGAGATCAAGAGGACGTCTGATGCTGTTCATCTGCATGGAAAAGGAGACGCCGGGTTCCATTGGAGTCAGGGCACAGAAGCTGAGGAGCCCCAGTGAGCCTTCAAGACGTACAGGAGGACCTGCAGCTTCAGTCTTCAGACAGAGGAGCTTCGTCACGCAGTTCCCCAGATCAAGGAGGATCGATGGTTCCAGTAAAAGTGCAGCAGGAATTCCTGCTGAGACCACTTCTGCTTCCTGAGTTTTGAGGTCTTCAGAGACCCGAACAGGCATAATAATCCTGTTTCGGTCTCATGTTATTGAGAAAAGAGGAGATTGAAATTTCTCCTTAAACTCACTGTTTAATTGGCATAATAATCCAATTTTCAGTGAGCAACGGACGCTCAAGTGGGAAACTTGAGCTTTAAATACCCGATGAGGGTACACGACGGATCAAGCTTCAAGAGGATCACGCATCGACCCCACTTTTGCGTTTTTTATCGTTGATCTTGCGGACTCTTTATGAACTTTCGGTTCTTTATGCGCGTATTTTGGTCACATTTTTGATGAAGATCTCATTTTTGCAGACTAGCAAAGAAGATATGATACGGACTCTTAAGATTCTATTATAATTCTGTGTAAAAAAAAACATTGAAACCAGTTGTAATTGCTTTTTGTGTATTCTGACTTTCTCTCCACAGCTTTGAGTTTGTTGATTTTATACTGTAAAAGGATTATATCAATGTTTGGTCATTCTAAATTTTTTGATTCCTTGGTGAAAACACTAATCAATTTATTTTGTGAGGTCTGAATAAGTCAGACCTCAAAAGAGGGACTGTTGAGGAAATATAATCATGGTTTAGTGTTTTGTTGAACTCAATTATAGAACCATTTCTAGTGCTTTAGTTTAGTGAATCTTTTACTAATATAATCATTTTTTAGTGTTTGAGTTAGCTCTAAAGTCAGGAGTTTTTGTGTCACTGAGGTCGTAAAACTACAGGAGGCAAGCAATCTTATCTGTGTGAAAATCATTTAAAAGCAGGGTCACATTTGGTCTCAGGAAATACGGAATCTCCAGTGGACATCTGGCGTGGTAAACTATTGACCTGCAGTTCACCCGAAGACAATTTGGTCTAAAACAATACATGCGGTTTGTTATTTATCTGTTTGGATAGAGCCAAGTCTCCGGAGACATTTGCGAAGTTGTAAAAGTCAGCAGGATTCTTCGAGTTCTGGTTAACTTCAAATAACATCAAGGAAGTAAAATTCTCTTTGATGGCTCACCAGATTGTAGGGAGGTGCCGTTTTCAGGGGTGCTCGGAGGCGGCTTCTAATTGGTCGAGAGGTGTTGCCCCCTATTTGAATAGAATACACCTACTAGCATAAAACCTGTTGCACAAGGAAAATGAGGCAGAAATGGCCAATTTTAGCACCATGGGCTGACTATTTCTCCGAAGACGTCTTCGACGTCTTCGTATTTTCCTCTGTCTTTTTTCTCAGGTGACTAATGTGTGACTGTGTTCCTTTAATTTCTCTGTCTTGTGTTATACTTTCTTCTGATTGGATTAAATTCTGAACTTCTGTGACGCCAACACGCTGCTTACGTCTCTTCTGTGTTCTCGCGAGAGCTCTCAGACCGCGGCCACGGATTCCGGGACAAAGAAAGGAAAAAACCGAAATTGCATAGTTTAAAAGTTTTACAATAAGAATTCCTTTTTCAACAGTGTATGTCTAAAGCTTTGTGTTTTGTTTTTATAGTTTTCACGGCATTTAATACATGAAGTTGGGGTTTCTCAGTTTACCCTTGTGTCCCCTTGCTGTCCAACACACATACTAATAAATTGATTTCCATAGGTCCAAATGAGAATGTTGACCAGTCTGGGGTCTGCCCTGTTAACTGTGAAAGGCTCTTTGTCTCTCTTACCACAACGCGCAGCATCTTCATAACTCCGTCATTAAGGGATGAGTCCTTGACGGCTGCCTTGACCTCGATGCTACGCTCGCCTTCCTTCATTGGAATAATGATGAATGGTACAGATCGTGTAGTTTCGCGTCCAACTCTGACCTCCTGCCGGTACTTCCCACGCTTGGAGGCTACGCTGCACACATTCTCTTCCTCAATCAGTTCCACACGAACCTTGAGGACAGAATAAGACAGAGAAAAGCAATTAAATGTAATCAACTAAAAATCTAATATCTGCATAGCGCATAAACATTTTTCTAACTTTCTGTGTTGTGCTTGTTACATTTATGTAAACCTAGCCATAGATCTGTTGTTAATAATGCCAATTAATTAACATGAAATATAGACCTGAGCCCTAAGTAAATTCAACTACTTTCCTTTTTAGACCATAATTTGAGTAAGCAATGTCATTTTTTCCATTTTAGCTTTTGTTTAATATTTCCAGTTCGACATGATCAATATCATTGTGTCGCTCTTGACCAGTGAGTCAAGTGCAAATCATCTGGGATGTGTGACTGATAGGAGCGGAGCAGGGTGGGGCCACATGCACAGTTATTGTGCAGAGTGAACTTGTTGTGATCTAATGAACCTTGCACCTTGCTTTCTTTCTCTCCTAAGCAGAGAATCAACTCCTCTATTTAGACTATAATAAGAAGATCACTATTTCTTGATTTGTTTTCTCTGCGCCGTATGTAGAAGCCTGACCAGACCATCAAACAAAATATTTTGGCCCGACCCAGGCCAAGTTTGTAAACACTAACTTACAGTTATTTCTTCTGGGCTGTAGTTATGAAGGATCGCTTTAATTTCAAGCTGCTCCCCTCGGACGGCGGAATAAGGCAGCCGGAGATCAATGAAAAATTCCTTACGGACAATAACTTCCAATGGCTCGCCAACACAGATACCTTAAAGATGAAACAAATAAAAAAGTAAGACACCAAAATAGAGCAGGAATGTAAATGTTGGGAAAATTATAAACTTTAGTTGCAGAAGCCTCACCAAGTGTTCGAGACAGACTGATGCCAGTGAACTGCCAGGTCGTGATTGAGTCTTGCAGAGGAACATTTCTCTCCATGGACATGGCCTGACTAAAACACAGATCGGCAGAAGCAGATATGAAAGTTGAGCATATAAAATTATTACCAAATTATCTTTTTATAGAATAATAGATCTGTGCCGGTTTCAAATGGCTCACCAGTTCTGGGCGTTGGGTGGGCAGCGAGGAAGCTGGATGTCGATCCACAACCAACTTTCGGGGAACTTGGTTCGAGAAACAATTTCATTGCTGTCCATGTAGCTGTCATCGGACTCACCTAAAGGGTTGTTGCACATGGGAACATTAACGTTTCTTTTAGAAAGTAAGAATACTGTTCCCCACAATTGGTTCTCATTTCTTACTGCGAGCTAATTTGAAGTTTTCTTCCCTCCTTTCAGCCAGCTGCGTTGTCATCGTAGTACAACACTGCAGGAAGGCATTGGCGCAGGCTTGACCATCAACAATGTACGCCTTACGCTCCTCACAGGTGTATGAAAGTGGGACTTCCTTCATGCCGTCCAAACAACATTCTCTCTCCAGCTCATTATTAAACTGACTCACTGTGAAAAGCAAAGAAAAGCTAGGTTTTAAAAAAGGCAGCATTCATATAGAAACAGGGCAGTTTGAACAAATAAATCTAACTTTGAAAGACATAACACTGTGATACCTTAACAAATGACACAATATTTGGTTATTGATTGGCTAAAAACAGTTTCTTACTTAGCGTAGTTCTAACTTCCATGATAGTTGTGGATCTTTTCCTTTTGGCGCTTGCCTTGCAGCCCTTTTCTGAAATAGAACACAAACCACATGTTTAGAATACACATACACACACACATGCACACGGACATATATAAACATGCAATCAAACCATAAATTTCCATCTTGATGGAACCTGAAAAGGCTCTTATGTCAAAGGCCCTTACGAAGGAGTAAGTCACCTATTAAGTTGTCAATGGATGTAATAACATTGTATTAGTAATATTCAAATGCAGCTTTGGTAATGCTTTCTGACTAAATGTACTGAAAGGTTTTACTAACTTCTGGAAATTAATTAGAGGTTGACTTTTTAATTTTAGCTTGAGACTGTGCTTCTGCAATGAAAAGTTAATATAGTTCAAGTTCCTTCACTCATCTTTACCATGTATGTCTATAAACATGCCTGACACTGTATAGTTTAAGGTAGCTGCTCTTCGTAAATCTATTTTATTCTTAAACAGAATCAAATTTAGCTTCATTCAGATTGGTTGAAGTGAACTCACCTTGTCTGTAGGCAGTTCCTGCAGCGGTGCTTGACTCAAACACCAGCCCAGCATCAAAGAACACGTTCATACTGTTGCTCCCACCACCTGGTGTGCAGCCTATGTCATGATGCTCTACCTCGTCCCACACCTGCAGGGTGCAGAAGTAAACCAACCAAAGACTTATGGTTAAAGAAAACCAAACATCCATATTTCATTTCTATATCTTTATATTCTGTATGATGAACCTTTTTCTGGGTGAGACGGTGCTTGTTGTTCAGGACGTAGACGCCTTTGTCAACTGCGACGAGTCCCACTGTGGCCCCTGGATCTCCTGTGACTTTCAGAGTGAACATCCTGCGAGGCTCATAGGACGCAAGCGGCCTCTTTGACTCCAAGGTCAACTACATGGGGAGAAAATAGCACAAAATATTTCCAAACATCTACATACCAAGGATTTGCCCAGGTTTGTCTCACAGAGTCGGTGGAATGAGTTTTACCGAGCCCATGCACGAGTCTTTCACATCCACCCAAACAGAGTCCGACACCACTTCATTATCGGTTGGGTGGTAGTAGGCTATGATACGAAATGAGGGCAACATCTCTTTGGTGATGGGAAGAATTAGGGAAATTAGAGCTTGGCCTCTTGTTTTGTAGCGCTCAGATTTCAGCAGCTGGCCTCTGCTTAAGATCTAGGGTTGATAGAAAAACACGTGAACAGAAATACAATGTATACTGATGAACTAAGAGAGGTGTAAATCATCCCTCACCAGGTATGTAATGTCCTTTTCCTGTGGTGGTTTGTTGAGGTTGAGGTTGATTTTCAGGTTGTCTCCTACTTTCACCTCAGCTGTGTCTATGCCTGGATTGGAAAGTTCCCAAGAGTGTTAAGACCCAACACATCATGCTGGTAACATCCACAGTTCTTCTCCATAGTTTACCGGTTCTTTCCTGACTGTGTTCACTGTTGTGGTCCTGGAGTATGACTTACCTATGTGGATGTAAGTCTTGCTATTGGTTGCATAAGGTAAAGCATCCATTGCAGCCGTTGCTTGTCTTGCGGGCGTAAGTTCATGTTTTTCTGTTTTTGCCTGTAGTCCAAAGGAACACATGTTTTTCAAGGTTAAGAATCAGGGCATTATCATTTTATAAAATTTACATTCCAGTTTGTTGTTTCTCTTGATTAGCTAAACCTTTTGTAGTCCAAAATAAATTGAATTGTCTTACATTGCGTCATACTGATTGGCAGTTTTAGTGTGTAGTTGTTAGTTTGGCTTTGAACTGAAATGTCACATTGTTTTACTCACAGAAGCCATTGCCATTACTGTCGTTTCCTGTTATTTATTTATATTATTTTTTTTGTGTGGTGGATTGGGTGAGGAACCCATTATAACTGCCTGCAGTTCTAGCATTTAAAAAAAAAGTTCAGCAATTTCTTCACTTGTATATTTTCATTACGCTGTTGCTTACAATGATTTTGAGACTAGCATCCGTTGCTGCTGTATTGATGGTAAGCCTTGCCATCCCATTTGATGCTGTGGATCCCCTCACATTTCCAGGAGTGATCACCACTGGGATACCCTCTGCTGGGCTGTCATCAGGATTTACCACTTCAACCTACCATAGAAAAATACATCAGTTTCTGAATTCCTCATCACACCACATTTCATGAAAAATTGCACGTCATTAGCTCAATTCATCGTTCAATTGGCACTAGATGTGAAGGACATAAATTTAAATAGTAATAAGGGCAATAAGGGCACAGTGTTAAAGATGCCTCTTACTTAAGATAAGTCATTGTACAGGAGTAAATTTTCTAAAGTTTAGGGTTATTAGTTGATAACATTTTGACAGCAAAATAAGAAAACATTTGGTTCTGTACCGCAACATCAAAGGACATTCCTGGTTTGAAAAATTTGGGGGTTCTTGTGAAAGTGATTTTGTAGGGCGACGTGACAATCTGGATGCCTCTCAACTCTGCTTCCACCATTTCACTGCCTACAAAAAAAATGGACAGAATAGTGCTGCTTAATCACCTGCTGTTTTATAAAAAAAACCCCAAATGATAAAAATCTTCCTTTGATCTGGGAAAAATGCACATTTTTAAATCTCATCAGATCAAGAGAAACATATGTAAATATAGATGAAATGATCAAATCATGTTTTGCTTTTCATTTTTTAAATTAAGTTGACTTGAAAACTTTCTAGCCAATGAGCATAACTCAAGATCAAAACTACCCAACATGAAAAAACACAGTCACTGTTACTCACCGCTGTCTGTCAGCACACTGACTGACACAAAGATGGCTTGTCCCACAAGCTCGTTAATATTTGGGAAGGTTTGAGTGATCTGATTCCTTTTCAGTATGGCCTGCCCTTCTCCATTTGTAACCTGTGATCCAACAAACCCAGGTTATGTTCTGCCTTTTGCTTGCATAAAATGTATATTTAATGGAGAACTGAAAAAGAAGAGAGCTCACCATGATTCGCGTAAGAGAGTGTGGGAGGCTTTTCTTCACCTTATTTTCTATAATACCAAACACCACATAGGCAGTCCCAGAAACCTCCTTTCCAAACAAATACCTATGCATAAAAAAGTCACTCTTAAAGCAATTCTGTAAGATCAAAACAATAATATCCTCCTAACGTGCATATTTGTCCGCTGTAGAGGACATTTCTAAACTTAAATGTCTCCCACCCCCTGCATTCTACTTAATGTATTCCTTCTGGTATCTGGAGAGGACATTTAGGGCTTTTCAATGATACCACATGTGAAGGGGCCTGACTTTTTAACATACCTTTTTCTAATTCATAAAAGTGGCTTTTATCAGTAATAACACATTTTTGGGAAGAGACAAAGTAAGTGCATAAAACCTTTTATTACCTTACAAAGACTGTGGGTTTTAAAAAAAATGGTGATTGGACAATATTTTTTTTCCTGGTAGTCAGGATAATAAAAACTCTATTTATTTCATTTTTAACTAATGAAATCTTTCACGTACGTAGCTTTGATGTTGATCACAAGTTGCTCGCTGTCCACATAGAAGAAAGGGACCACAGGCAGAAGCTTTACCTCGAAACTGGGAAGCACTGCCAGATGAAAACATTTTTGAAAATATTTTTCTACCAGATGAAAACATAGTTAATTATAAATATACATATGTGAAAACACCATATTTACCATATTCTTTGACCTCAAATGTAGCGTTGTATTTCTGCTGTGGGTTGCTCTTGAACTTTGCCACCACCTGCCACAGTCCGGGGCTGAGGAAACACACCACATACACACACAAAACACACACACACACACACACACACACACACACACACACACACACACACACACACACACACACACACACACGATTTACAGCGATCAGTTAAGAAGAATGAAATATTCACACTAAATTTACTTATCAATTACTGAACTTGAATAAAATGAAAATTCCAATATTTGCTCTCATTTTTATACAGAAAAATGCACAAAGGAAGCCAGATAAAATTAACATATTATTAGCTTTTAACCATAAAAATAATAACAAAGAAAATGTGTTCAGTTTGTTAGCAAAAATCCAAAGCCTTATAATAAAATGTTTTAATGTGCTTCCTGAACCAAAAACTAAACCTCTGCACCTTGTAAATAAAATTAATGTAGATCTTGACTATTTAACAGTAATTATTTGGTTAAATATGACCAGATGAAGTTTTTGTCTTCACAGCGGAATACCTGACAATGTCAGCAAGCTGGTAATCTCCAGAGAACATGCCACCATTCAGAGCGACTGAATCAAGAGGGATGATGATGTCCTCAGGCGTCTAATCAAAAAAACAAACAAAAAAAAAAACTGCTTTTAAAAGTCAACCCAAAGTCATTCATTGACTGACTGGTCTGGAAATAAGTATGTGCCAGCAGGACTCCAACGCTGGTGACACATATGTAGTTCCATAGCGGGGGATCAACGACCACTTTTCACCACCAGAGGGCAGCATGATTCAAATGTGAAACTGAGTCACTATAGGGATAGAATGAGGGAAAACAATACCACAATTTCAATGTCGACAGAGGCATCAACTTGGTTCTGATCGTTTCTTTCCACAGGCTCCATCTGAGGCGTCAAGGCAAACATCCTGTAATAAACTGACATGGAGAGAAGAAAGTCCTTTTTACTTCTCAAGACCTTTTACATTTATATTTCATAGCCAATACTTGGTCATATATGTTAAAGACATTTTCACAGCAGGCGATAAACATGATCTTTTCTAAATATTTATGGTTTTACTTTGTAATTTGTAAAATAAATCAAGGACCTTTGGGCTATCATATAATTGTGAGTCATTTTGTTTTTGTTTCCTTTCTTTTACTTCATTAAATTATGATTGTATTGATTGATTAGTTGTCAGTTTGAACTTGTGATGCTGTTTTCATTCACACTTTATTAGCAGGGGGGGAAATAAAACATATCTCCAGAGATATAATTTTTTAAATGTATTTCACAATTGAAAACTATTTTAGGCCTTTAGATGAAAATTACAATAAAGTTATAAACATCTTTCTAAAAACAATTGAAATGTTTTATGTTTATGTTGGAATTAAGATTTCTATTGAAAGCCTTATTCAAATATAGGACAATTTGGAGTTTTAAAGCATTGATTTATCAGGATCAGTAAGTTAAAAATAACTGTTTCTGTCTGTTTTCATTGTAATTTATTTATATTATTTTAAATATTCGGCATTTAATGACTCCAAGGTTGTAAAGCTTAATCTTAATACCCTCAGCATATTGGTGATTTGGCCCTGTTTTGCTTTTCACTCACCTTTGCTGTTGGGCGTATAGAGCGTCTTGTCGGTCTGTATGAAGATGTACCCAGACTGGAAGGACACCAGGACAACCTTTTCCAGCAATCGGCCCGGAAACTGAGCTTGCACGTAAACATATTGTTTTGCGGTGGGATCCTTTCTGAATTCTCCCACTGGCATCTGGAATCAGAATCAGAAGACAGATGCTTTGCTTCAGGAGCTGCAACAGAAACCTTTTATGAAAAGCCTACTTTAGCGTCAAGGGATGTTAGCAGCCGTTTGAGTATTTTACTCACCGTCACTTTTCCCAACCCCTGGTAGTTATTCGCCCTGTTTAGGGTCACGGATGCCCCAGTCAGCCTCTTGTTTTTTTCCGGATGGTTCATCACGTTGATGTTGACCACCATGTCCCCTCCAGTGCAGTCCTGACATTCCACAAAGATGTTTTCTGCTGTTCCCACTCGCATCAGGTTGGGGGCAGACATCACTTTGCTACAGAAAGATTGAATTGTAAATTGTTTATTTTGAAAGATATGATCTCTGGTTAGCACTTATATGAAACAATAATTTACACTAAATGTGCTGCAGGCAGCAAAACATGAATTGGACAACTAAGACTTTGAGCTGAACCCTTTCTAGGTTTCCTTAAACGTAGAGTGCAAAACAGAATAATAAACAAAAGAAATACAATAAAAGTAGATTTCATTTATCCCTTGCATGCAACATTGTAAAGTATAAAATTGGGCTTTTAGGGAAACTCTTGTCTTTTGCAGAAAAGGACTGAATGATTATTATATTATTATATTATTGCTGCACTTGAAACAGCAGAAAACACCTTCAAGGCCTTTTAAATTGTACATTTCTAAGAGTCCTTTGGTTACCGTTTTGTGCAATCTTTTCATATTTATTTGATCAGTAGGGGACCTTTGATCTCCACTCTGGACTTCATACTTAATAAATGAGCCATTGATTATCTTGATTAAGATCCAGCAGAGGATCAATGAAGCTTATGATGGTGACGATCGACTCTGTTTGCCGTGCCTGGAGCGAGACGAGGCCACGCAAACACTGCGCAAAAAAAATTAGGGCAGCTGTCTGGCACCTGAGGAGACTTAATGGACAGCAGTTCATTATTAGAAAACTGAACTAGCAGTAAAGATTTAGCAAACTATAAACTTCTAAAAATATTCACACAAGAAATAAAAAAATTAAGTGAAGACATTTGACAAAGTATACCAACTAATTTAAAAATCTTCAAGAAAACAAACTTGAGCGTTTTTTTAAATGAAGTTTTTGTCATGCTTCAAGCACTCAGGTGTACTTACAGGTTTGCTCCATCAGCCAGGGAGGCAAAGGCCAGAGAGGCCAGCAGCAGCAGCAGAGCTCTCCTCATCCTCCGGTCCGGTTCTGATCTGCTGCCAGGGTAGACCGAGCCTCGGCCGAGCGCCGCTTTTATCCTCTGAGCTCAGGCGCTGGGGATCCCCCTCCCACATTCACCCCCATCAACCTCCCGTCTGTCCAACTCTTGCCTGCGCATATGGTAAACAAACAGATGAAACACACAGATTCCCAGCAGCAGTTGAGAAATTGTTCAGTTCCGGAAAAAAAGTTATCTCTATAAGTAAATAGTGAAAAAGAAATCAATAAAGTCTTTGCGTGTCCCACTAACGTCTGAAGGCGAGTAAATTGCAAGATCACAGGAACAAATACTCACAATGAAGTTGTTTATTTATTTTTTTTTTTTGAAGTACCTATTATTAATGCGCTGTTTTTAACTTTCCTTAAACTCTCTATTAGCTTTCGATTCTTCTCCGGCCGCCGGTGGTCAATCAATAAACACATGCAGGATTAAGGACACAAAACAAGCAAAAACATACAAAAAAAAAATGGTGTTGCAAAAGTTTTGTTATGCAATTTCAAGGTAAATTATTGGTGGGACTTTCTGGAGTTACAAAGGAGCATTTTCAGCAGTGAAAGAAAAACATGTTTAAACAAAAAGAAAAAAGAAAGTAGGATAAAGATAGTATAATGTTTCAAACTTACTAAGTTATTATATGTATTCATTGTATAATTGTTAAAAAAAACATAGTTATCAGAAAAAATTTAATTATCACGGACAAATCTACATGTCTGAGAAACATCAGTCCGTACATGACGGTGACTGGCAGCTTCAGCGCCTTTCGCTCCTTCATCTCGCGCACATAACGAGGTAAAGGTAGCGCAACTTCACCCTGACGTTCCCGGAGGGGGGGGGGGGGGGGGGAGTCGCCAATTTATGTTTTCGCATCCACCTGAAAAATGTGTAGTTGCGCCACTGTCAGTCAGGTGAGTTCAGGTCATCCGTAATTATCTGGAAATCTTCACATTTATGGCTTCGTTAACATACTTTCTCTGTCATATTAAGGTTGTAAGTGAAAGTAACTGGAATTGCCAGCAGTAACTTTTGCAAAAGTTCAACATCTCAGACTGAGGTCTGAGGTCTGAGACTGAGGTCCTTTCACTTACTGCCCTCTAGCTCCACGTGGCGCCCTTTGTCCCTGAGTGAGCCAACCAGCTTTGTAATGAAATGTGTAGCATGGCAAGAAAAAGAAGAAAAAAAAGAACGAAGGAAATAAATGAAGTAAGTAGGAAACAAAGAAAAGAAGACAGAAAGAAGTTGTCACATGAGCGTCATTTTTCAACAGTAACATGACTGTCTCCTCATTTCTTCTCTCCTTCAACAGTTTCTGTTTTGTTTCTAAGGTTGGGAATCTTTTCGCTTGCCCTTGTTCTGCATGTTTTCCAGGGCATGTGAGCATTTTCTCTTGCTAAAAAACACATTACTACGCTTATGCGGACAAGTTTGTTTGAGCAGTGGGGAAGGCATGTCGGAAGGCAAACAAGGCCTTGTGAACTCAGGGACTTCTGCCTCTAATTATTAAACCCGCTCCTCGCAAAAAGCAGGGTGACTCATGCCTGGAGCATTTCTCAAATACATCTCAACAAATTAGAATATTTATTAAACTTTTATTTACTTTATAAAATTTTAAAAAGAGCATTATTTTAATATGTAGATACATTGGAAACAAAATAAATGACATTTATTTTGTTAAAGCATTTGTTTCTTAGTAATTACTTTTTTACTATTGCCTAAAACAATGAGAATTGTGATCTTAAATGATCAATTGTGGGGAAAAGCCTTGTCTGTCTTGATGCTCTCCACAAGGAGGGCAAGCCATAAAATATCTTCCCAGAGCAGACTGACCACGTCGTTACCTTTGAAACCTTTTCGTGTCGCACTAAACAAATGTCACAGAATATATTAAAAGCACGGAGGGCCTGATTCCATGATGATAAAAGTCAATTAGGACAGTTTGCAGTTCTTTGCAGTATCTGTATGGAAGTCAGTGAAACTGTGATGGTGAATAATTTGCAATAGCTCATCGCTAACAAAATTCAAACTGACCGATGATTTTGGGAGCCATGTTATCTTCCAGATTTGCTCCACTTTGTTTCATCTACTCCAGAGTCAGTGTAGAGGTCTATCAGGAAACTCTAGAGCACCTCGTGCTTCCCAAACTGACAAACATTATAGCTGATTTTATTTTCGACATGGCAGCTGCCCACCATGTCAACATACCACCGTTTGGTTAATGACTGCTGTGTTACTGTGGATGCATTGGCCACCAAACTCACAAAACTTACTCGTCATAGAGAAGTTAAGGGTACTGACAAGAGAAAGACAAAAAAAAACTACGCTGAAGTCATTTAGTGGGGTGACATTTCTGTATTTAAAAAAAAATTAACTGAATGAAATGCCATTATAAAGAGCTGTTTTATTAAAAATGTAGCCAATAAATAAATACTGCATCAACAAATTAATAATAAATATTCCATGAAATAAATAGAGTTGTTTTGTTTTCTTCTATCATGAAATAAAAGTAAAATGTTTTTCAAGAACATTTTTTTCCTTGATACTTTTTAATTTATTTCAGTATTTATTTCAGTATTCATTTCTTAACTTATATATTTTAAAAATCCATTTTGTTTAATTTCATGAGTACAATTCTTTAATTTTAATAATTGAATAGCATTTATTCAGTTCTGAATGAAACGGGTTTCCATATGGAACACTTCATATGTAGCAAATGTATTTACACGACAGTGAAATAAATGATTACTCAAATAATATTTTGTGGGTTGTGTTAAAACGACACACGCCTTCACAAATTCACAAAAAGGAGAGAAAAAAAAATACATACAAACCCAAGATTAAAAAAAATGAAGGGTAAACTGACTCTGATTGGCTGGGAGGGGAACACGTGATCGCGCTAATTTGCATCCGGCAGACAGGTGAGCGAGAGAGAAACCAGTATCGCCTCCACACCTGGCTAATGGACAATGAGTCCTGTCGGTGTTGCGGACCTCCTCGCTCTAACCCAGGGGTCTCCACTGCGGCTGCGGCCTCACCTGGACTCTCTCGCTGGCCTGCAGGTAACTGCCGTCGCTTTGCAGCTAAACCTGGCGCCTCATAGAGGAACTCCGTGGTGTCTGTTGTCCGTGAGCGGATTCACGTGTCGTCAGCAGCAGCCGCCTCCTCACCTGCGCAGGAAACAGCAGGTAGTCAGACAGGCGGAGCAGGATCCGCGGCATTCTCTCCCACCCTCAGCGGAGACATGCGTCCGCCTGTGGGACTTTAAAACCCACAGGAGGGTCATTAATTTTACGAGAGGATCTCAGTGAGAGAGAACACGGCATATCTACTTCTGTTTTCTGTTGAAACAAACCAGTGCTTTATGAAAGTGACTTATTGTATCTCCTGCTTGTCGCAACATTAATGGTGAGTGTTGACTTTTACTTACCCACGCAAACCTGTTGGTATCATTAATACCGTTGAGCGGTGTGATATCCTTCCGCTGCTTCAAAGAATTGGGTCTTTTTGTTTTGTTTTCTTTCTAATATCAAGGATGCGGACGGTGCTGGTTTTTAGATAATGTCTTACACGGACTGATGACTATTGATAGATTTTATAGAAATTTCAAATTTAGAATATCTAAAAACAGTCTTTTTGTAGAAGCTGATTTGGTACATGACAATCTTAACTAAAATACAATATATTAAAATCTTTCAGACGGTTAAAAGTTATAGTGCAAGTGTTAAAAAACAGAAATGTCAAGACATTTCTGTATACAAGTATCCTGCACTAAACGTTTTGGCACCTTTGGTAAAGTTTTGTAAAACGCTTTAAATGAGTTGTTTCTTCCTCTTTTGCTTAATTCATCATCAGCAATGATGCATTAAGGAAAATTCAGTCTTTAAGTTTAGTTCATTTTTTTTCCAATATATGCGTAAGAGGCAGTGTAACTGCTAGTATTAAGAGAATCACCGCTATGACAATTGTTGGTACCAAATAAGACAATATCCTATGAAATATTGCTTCCAATCCAACCAACCTTTGCAAATGCAGTTTTGCACACTCTGTGGAATTGAATCCAATGCAATGCAGTGGGAATCAATGCAATGCAGTGGGAATCAATGCTTGTGGAGGATGGTGAAAATTTATTTAATCTATTCCGAAAAGGCAGCAAATCTGAATTGGAATAGAGTTATAAAAGGTGGGCAGTTATTTAGTATTTTATGTTTACTTATAGGGCTGTATAGTAATATTAATATCGCGATATACATCGATATTTCCTTTTCTAGAAAAAAATTGATATTCATCTGCAAGTATCGTAACATCCAACTATCACCTTGCTCACTCATTGCTTGCTTTGCACCAGGTCATCAGGCTTAGAGTGATTCCTTCAGATGTTAAGTGTCAAGGTTTAAAAGTTATCAAACTATTCAGAGGAGCTTACTTGGTGCATTTTATTTACTTTACAAATGCATGTAAGCTACAGTTTGTACTGTTTCAATTAAAAGAAACATGTTTTCTCACCACTTTGATTCATTATTGCCTTATCAGAAACTTGGCTCAATAGTGACAAGGGCATAGACTTTGAAATCAATGGTTATGAAATGGTTTGTAAGAACAGAGAAAACAAAAATGGAGGAGGAGTAGCTTTATTTGTGGACAAGAAGATTAAATATAAGTTGATCGAAACAATGTCAACTGTCATGGACAACATGTTTGAATGTGTGACTATAGAAATACTCGTGGAAAAAAAGAAAAATGTCTTAGTTAGTTGCATTTATAGAACCCCTGGATCAAATATTGAAGTACTCAACAACTGGATAGAAGAAAATTTTTTAACAATTAATCAAAAAATAACATTTTTCTGTGGGGATTTCAACATTGACCTTCTTAATCCAAACAAACATAGAATGACTGAAGAATTTATTAACACCATGTTCAGTCTAAGCCTGTATCCTAAAATCACCAGGCCCAGTCGCATTACATCGCACTGCGCTACCTTAATTGATATTTTTACAAATGTTCTGGAACATAATTTAACTAGTGGATTATTAATGAATGATATAACTGATCACTTACCAGTATTCATAGTCTACGACTGTAAGGGCAAAAAGGACGATCAAAAAATAGAGACACATTAGACGGGTTACGTCTGAAGAGACATTAAAAGCTGTAGAAGCTGAGTTATTGGCCTATGATTGGAGATTAATATATAGAATAAATGATGTGAATTCAGCATATGAAGAATTTTTAAAAACATTTAAAATACTATATAACAAGCACTGCCCAATCAAACAACATAAGAGGAAAAGCAGTCAAAAAAATGAACAGTGGATCACAAAAGGAATACAAAAGGCATGTAAAAAGAAATACAAACTTTATAGAGAATTTCTAAAACATAGAACGTCTGAATCAGAAATCAAATATAAGAAATATAAAAATAAGTTAACTAATATTATAAAAACATGTAAAAAGGACTATTATCATAAATTACTGGATAGTAATAAAAACATTAAAGAAACATGGAATATTTTAAATAGAGTTATTAGAAAATCTTCTAACAATAACAACTATCCACTATTTTCTAGATAATGAACAGATAATTACTGATTTGAAAAGTGTCGTCAATAAATTCAATAGTTATTTTGTTAATATAGGATCTCAATTAGCAGAAAAAATACCAACTACAAAAACTGCAACTCAGCAATACCAAATTGAGAATAATCCCAGGTCCATATATCTCAACCCGGCACTAGAGGAAGAAATCATAGACATTGTGAATAAATGTAAATAAAACATCCACTGACTGTGACGATCTGGACATGAAAACTATTAAAATAGTAATCAAAGGAATCTCTAAACCATTAACTTATATTTGCAATTTATCATTTCAAACGGGATCATTTCCCAACAAAATGAAAATAGCTAAGGTCAAACCAATGTATAAAACTGGCAACAATCACCTCTTCACTAACTACAGGCCTGTCTCTCTTCTCCCACAATTTTCTAAAATCCTGGAAAAACTCTTTAAGAAAAGAGTGGAACAATTCATAGAAAAACATTCGCTACTTAGTAGCAGTCAATATGGATTCAGAGCAAACCGGTCAACATCGCTGGCCGTAATTGACTTAATAGAAGAAATAACCAATGCAACAGATAGTAAGAAACTGGCAGTAGGGATATTTATAGAGCTAAAGAAAGCTTTTGACACAATAAATCATGAAATCCTACTTAAAAAATTAGAACGCTATGGAATTAGGGGAGTAGTTTTGGACTGGATGAGGAGTTATTTAAAGAGCCGAAAACAACTTGTGAAATTGGGAGATGTGGAATCTGACTGGCTGGAGATTGTCTGTGGAGTACCACAAGGATCAGTACTGGGACCAGTTCTATTTAATCTTTATATAAATGATATAAGTACAGTGTCCAATGTATTAAAATTTATATTATTCGCTGATGACACAAATATTCTAGCCTCTGGCGAAAATTTAGAGCATCTTCTCTCAACAGTCACCTCAGAGATCAGTAAGTTAAAGATATGGTTTAACAATAACAAATTATCACTAAATTTGGACAAGACTAAAATCATGGTTTTTGGGAACTGTTACAAAAATACTGAAATCCAAGTTTAAATAGAGGACGTAACTCTAGAAAGGGTTTTTGCTAATAAGTTCCTCGGTGTAATAATAGATGACAAAATCAGTTGGAAACCTCATATTAAACATTTACATAGTAAACTCAATAGAAGCATATCCATACTGGCTAGAGCTAGACATGTACTGAATGCTGAATCACTTCATATTCTATATAACTCTCTGATTTTACCATATCTATCGTATTGCTGTGAAGTGTGGGGAGTTACTTACAAGAGCTCTTTACATCCGGTAACCATCCTACAGAAACGAGCCATTAGAATTATCCATAATGTTGGTTATTATGAGCACACAAACCCACTGTTCATAAAATCCAGAATTCTCAAATTTGACGAGCTTGTAGAATTTAAAATGGCTCAATTTATGTTCAAAGTATCTAAAAAGTTGCTACCTGAGCACATACAGAGCATGTTTTCTGAAAGAGAAAGGGGGTATAACTTTAGGGGTCTCTCAAACTTAAAGATCCGCAGTTTGCGAACAACAAGAAAAAGCTTCTGTATTTCAATTAAAGGTGTAAAGTTATGGAACAAGTTAAATGAATATTTGAAACAAAGCAATAGTTTAATACAATTCAAAATAAAATACAAGGAGGTCATTTTCAACAGATATAGACATATGGGTGAGAGAAAGCAATAATGTGTGTATTGAAGATAACAATTTGGTGTAAGGGTTTGGAAAGACAAACCAGCATAATAAGGGAAATATATATGTAAATATTGGTAACTGTTGACTGCCACTTTGACTTTGTTTTTTTTTTTGTTTTTTTTCTTTGATGGTAGGACTGTAAAGTTTTCATGTGCTTAGGGGGTAGGAGTTAATAAGTTCTCACTTCTTCCTACCCCATTTCGACCATGAGATGTTAACTGAGACAAAAACTGTATCTTTCTTCTTTTTTATGCACTTCTTGTTACTGTGCACTATCTTATTTTTATACTTGTATCATGTTCGAATAAAAATTTCATTTTGTCCAGCTGTCGACTTTAAGTCTGTGTCCAACCAGAGCCAGGTATTGTGTAGTTAGTGCTTTTAATCAGTTTTCAGTTAAATTAATTCAATCCAACTTTATAACAGTCACAAAATATCACCAAAATCACTCTGTCCCTCTAAAATCTTTCAGAAAATCGCAAAAGTGTATTGAATTGTATCGTTTGCTGAATATTGTGATATATATCGTATCGTGGGCAGAATATCGTGTATTGTGAGATTATTGGATCACTACAGCCCTATTTACTTAACATAGTGAAAAAGTTCCTCAATTTTGTTTGCCTGGTTTATCTTCTCACAAAGATCTTTCTTCTTCTGCTGGCTGTTTATCTTTGAGTCTACTGTTTTTTTTCTGATAATACTGACCTAAAGACAACAGCCAACACAAACACATAATGTGCAAAACACCCTTTCTGTAAGCATTTTTCTTCAATGGAAAATTCAACATTGTGTTAAGTCTTTTTTTATTTTGTTTATGAGCACTCATTCTTTTTTGATGTGCTTTTTCTAATCGGCTTCAAATTAAATGATTGATTTTTGGACTTTATCGTATCCCTGTCTCCTACTGCGTTGACCTGCAGGATGGTTTTCTGACTGTTGCGTTTCTTAAACAACTGAACCGTTCAACCGTCTTGGCGTTTGTTGAATGTTTGCTCTGTGACTTGTCATTTGTTTATGTCAAATTGCCATAACTTCAGTCTGAGTCACTTGGTATCTTTAGCGATTTTGATCTTCCTCCATGCTCACGCTTCCTCTTAAGTGATGTTTATTTTTTCCTTTTGCATCTTCCAGATTTGCGTTTTGAAATTGCAATGTTAGGCAGCTTTGTCTTTTTTGTGTCCATTTCCTTTATTTAGCCACTAAACATATTCAGTCTTAAATTTTCTAAATTATCTTAGAATATTTTAATTCTAACGTAAACAAGCAGATGATACACTTTGATAAATGCATTCTTTCATTGACTTATTTTTCCGTTTGGTAGACTCTCTTTTCTTGTCGGGAAAAGATCAGGTCACTTTTCTATCCTCTAGTTTACTGGAACCAATGTAATATCAGAAACTTGGCCTGGTTGTATTTAAAAAGAAACTGGAACGCTTGAGGACAGAAGGGGGAAAAAGGCAAAACATGCAGTCCTATGTAAGCTCTTGGCACCCATTCAGTTTAGGCCCACATTATAACTCATTGTTCATCTTTACTAGCTAAACTTTCTTCACTAAACGTTCATTATGGTTAATCTCTTTCTTTCTTCCCAACCAACCCTTTGTATTAATCTTTTGTATTGTTTTACTTTCAGGTGCTCCACTGGTACACCATCTACTTGGCCCAGATGTAAGATTAAAGGCAGCACAGGCCTCACAAATACTTTGTATTCTCAGTTAAGGTGAGTTGAATATGTTTTTATCCCATTTGATTTAGATCAAATGCAGGATTAGCCCTGCATAGAAAATCTGTTGGGGAAAAATTGCTCAGTGAAAGACCAGATTGACTGGGTCCACCAAACAGTCATTGGTTATTTATCAAGAATGTAGTCTTGTGTGGTAACAAGTTCAACATTATTCTATGCTCATGCAAACTGCAGAAGTATCTGATAAATTACAGTTTCGGTATTATTCAGAGAAGTAAGGCGGTTCCTCACCTGAAACTATGTAAAAATCAGTTAAAGGATCAGCATGAAAGCAGAGTTTTATTTTATTTGCACAAAACACAAACTGCATTTCATTATTTTTTAAATCCCAAGACTCATCTTCTGACTTCATTTAAAGTTCTTCTATCCACATTTTCCCTGGCGGTTTTACCAACTGATGCAAAAACGAATTTGGTTTTGGACTTAGTGAAGTGTGTGTGTGTGTTTAAGGAACTGGTTAATGTGCACACCTACCAGCAGGTCCCTTTTGATACTCTGACATTTTTGACCTACTGGTTTATCACCTTTTAAACCTGTGGCTTATCTGGTGCATGTCAAAGATGGATTCTGATGGTTCCTGCTACATTAAACAAAATTGGCTTCTTTATATGAAACTCTTCCACGTATGATACTGGAAACTTTGCACAGACTAGTGAAAAGTTCATGTAACCTACTGAAAAGCTGTTGATACAAGTGGTCCGATGGCAAACTGTTTCTTTTTGTACCAAAAGTTGAGCATTAAATGCCCTAAAGTCCAAACTGGCGAGGGGCCCAAATGACCAGCTCCTGTGTGTTTCTACATTAAAATTAAGGGCAACAAAAGTGTAAACACTTGTACAGGTTCAAAAACGCTGAGTACAGGATTGATTGTTGCTTGTTCTGTTTACCCTGGAGTGCTTCTTCACATAAAACAAGGAACTGTGAAATTGAACACCGTTTTTAAATTAGAAAGTCCTCTCTTGTTTTGCCTGCATGTCCACTTGACCTTGGTGTGATTTTCTCTTCCCAGGCGTTGCGCAACGCAGATGTCGATCCTACCTGCAATGTCGGCATCTGTTTTCAGCTTGTTCTCCCTGCTCACCTTAGTCCTGCTGCTCCTGTTGTGCGTCATACGGAAGAAAAGAAGGATGGAGGGGAAGTACAGACCCAGCGCAGAGGAAAAGAAGCAATCGAGAGCAACCGCGCCCGAGAGGCCCAGGCTGCCTTTACCGTTGCCCAAAGAAGAGCGGCTTATATAGAGACATGGATTGAATACCCCTGATGTTACCGTGGTGTGTGTGTGTGTATCATAAACGGATGCTCTCTGCACCAAAATGTTTTCAGATCATGCAAACACTTTTTTTTCATCCTGGGTGAAAACAAATGGACGGATGGAACAATTGGAGCGTTCCGTCACTCGTTTCACGGAGGGAAGAGAAGTGGAGCGTTTGCTAAAGTTTTCCTATTTAAACACTACTCACTTTTTCTACCACTAAAATATGAGCTGCAGTGTATTTTGTATTTAAAGGCACATGAAAATATTTTTTATGTTTTGCATATTAGTTTTCCTAAGACATTAACTGGAATGCACTTTTTATATATCGTATTCAAAGGCTTGATGTCGAACAAGTGTGCACACATGGTGGGCAAGGCGTCTGATTAAAACCACTGTGTGCAAATGAATTATTCCTTTTCATTTTTGCTTGGTTTTAAAAAAAAACACTTTCAATGGTCACGTTTTGTTTATTAAAGCTATTTATTGAAATTGTGTGAGAACAAGCCACAAAACTGCAAAGGTCCTTTTTCAAAATGTCAGTTTGTGCAGGAAAGAAACTAATGTTCTACAAATCTAAATAATACACTCTACATGTTTATAATAAATGGCATTTTCACATTTAAGTAAAAAAAAAATACAGTGCTTTTAAAGGGATAGGTTCATTTTTTGTTTTTTGACTTGCGGTTCTTATGCCATTATCGGCAATAGTTTCCTTACCTGTAATAATACGATTAGATGGAATTGTGGCTGCGGGTTACAATGCAGCATTGGCATTTGAGTCAACATTTGCACAAAATAGGCTAAGTTTAACTTTTCTCTGCTGAGTGATGTGGCAGTAACACCAATACTCAAAATGAGTTGACTGACTTTTTAAAATACAAATAAGACTTTAACCAAACCACAAAATCCTCTGAAAGGCATCTTAAAGTTAGTTTATCCAATCAGGCTGATGATTATTCACTGGTGCAAGTGGTGGAAAAGGCTAGAAAAATTTCTTGAAAGCCATTTTTTCAGCTCTGTTCTTTTCCCCTTTGGTAGCCATATAATTTAAATGTAAAACGTTTTCGACATGCTGCTACAGAGCTGTGCAGACTGAGGTTAAATGGTGAGGCCACATCTGTCCTCTAACTCATTTAGAGTAAGGATACTGCTGATTGGTTCTACTATTAATCGTTTATATCTTTTTACAAGTAAGGAAAGTTTGCTAAAAAGTTCACAGAACTTGACTCATAAAAACCAAGCGATCCCTTCCGCCCAGTGGTTCTCAGTCCTGATCCACATTGTCCTTCCTGGTGAGATGTTCTGGGCACCAGGAGGAGACCCAGGACTAAGTGTTTCTCACCTTGTGCTTCTCTGTTTAGGCTGCTGCCCTAAGCAACCCAATCCCAGATTGAGCAGATTAGGATGGATGTGGGAACAGGGAATACTAAAATTCCTGGAGGACAATGAGTGCTGAGGAACAGGATGGAGAACCACTCCTTTAGCCCGTCTTGTTCATGACTTTGAAACATCACTTAAGTTTCAATTTATGTTGCTTGGAAAGGATGAGGTGTTGGGATTTTCTTTCCCCTAAATGTCAAACAGTTCAAGCAATTTTTAAAAAAAGGAAAACAGAAGCAATTGGGACCGAGATCCTAGCAACCACAGAAACCAGCAACTTCCAACCTGAGAGTTTAACAGTTCAAATGAATGCCATAAATAACATTTTCTTTTTTTTTCTTTTCAAGTTAATGATGATGCTTTCGTTTGATCCTGAGCCCTTTCTAAAAACAAACATATTTACCGTTTCTTATTTCCTTCATCTTCAATAAACCTAATGGACCTGCCTCTTAGCTTAGCAAAGAGATACTTTGTATTTGTTTGCATGAAACCCAGCGTTGAAAAGTGTTGATGGGGGATGTTTGGGTTTCCACCTAAACCAGTGAAAACTGAGATGTTGCCATCAAGCTTCAAATCTCTTCTTCAGTTCAGACACTTTGACCGGAGGGCGGTCTTCCTCCTCGGACGCCTCTGTGTTTCTGTTTGGGTCCAAGTCACACGCAGTCTGTACCTTTTCCCTGCATCGCAACGCAGGCTCGGCAGAGTTCTTAGAAACGGACCTGAGCTGAAATCCCTGCTGGCCGTATGGCTGACACTGGAAGCGCGCTACGGCGGAAAGCACTTTGGGAGGAGGTGAGGTCACGCGGGCCCCCTGCTCCTCCTTCTTTGGGGTTTTATCACTCTCTTTCTCCTCGGATGGAGGCGGTTTAGACTCGGCGGTAACATCATCGGACTCCGGTGGGACTGTAGCGTCATTCTGCGGCTCTCCCACCGAATTCAACGGCGGCTCTTCTCTGTTCACACACTTTAAGTTCAATGTTTCTGTAGAATCGTTATTTGTATCCTTCTGAGTTTCTTTCATTTCTTCTTTTGTCTCTTTTTCCTGCACGTTATTCGTTTTCCCTGCTCCCTCTTGTAACACAGCTACCTCCTCGCTCTGAGTTCCCTCATCTTCGCTGTCATCCTTCATTCTCTTGTCTTCTTTTCCTTCAGTCATTTCTTGCGAGCTTTCCCCAAAGCTTGCTATGTCTTCTTTACTTCGCTCCTCTTCTGTCTTCACTTCCTTAAAGTTATCGCTGTTGGTTATTTCCTGCTTCTCATTTATTTCTCCATCAGGTTCTCTCTGTTTTTCTCCGACCTCCTTTTGTTTCGCTTCGTGCTCGGCGACCTCACTTGCCACCAGGAGACATTCTGCTCCCTCCTCCTCCGGCAAGCTGCTGTCCAGGCCGTGCCAGTCCGAGTCCTCCGTCCGATCCGAAAGCTCCTCTGTGGTCTCCAGATTCCAGCTGTGCAAGCTGCCGCTGCCGCTGATGGACAGAGACAGGCTCTCCTGGCTGGGGTTGCCTGGAACACGCTAACAACCACATCAAAGAGAATTAGAACTGATTTCCAAGCGGATGTTTGGGAGTGCTGATCGTTTCCTTACTGATTTACCTTAATGATGTAGTCATGGCTGTCTGGTCCAAACAAATCCAGGCTGCGAGTGCCATACAACAGGCCTCGGTCGTGGGAGCTGCGCGAGCTGAGAGTGTCAAAGATCTCCCCCAGGAGATCCATCTCTTCTGAGTCACATAACGGTGAATCGACTTCGTCTTCTTCTTCTTCTTCCTT
The DNA here is from genome assembly GCA_033032245.1 of Poecilia picta. Lineage (NCBI taxonomy): Eukaryota > Metazoa > Chordata > Actinopteri > Cyprinodontiformes > Poeciliidae > Poecilia > Poecilia picta. The sequence continues at coordinate 23,828,396 of CM065353.1, read as the reverse complement.
CAGAATCTCGGAGTCAGGCTGTCCAGCGAGCCTCGAGTTCTCCTCACTGAGAATAAAATATACCATCAATAAAACTAAATAGAAGTTAGAAAAAGTGATATTATAATATAAATATGCATAGCAGGTGTCAAATGCTTCATCTAATGCATTGAGAAATTATTTAGTAAATAAATGAATCAGTTGCGGGTTTTTTTTACTCTTGATTTCCAGAGACAGTATTCTAGATTATTTTATGTGTGGCTTCGTTAAACAGAGCAACAGACTGTCATGTGTTGGAATCATAAAGTGGGAACAAAACCTTGAAAAAGGGAAGAGATAAAAAAACTAGTTTCCCTTTGCATATGTCAGAGATGTCAGCAGTTGGTCTTCATTTATCCATGTCATGTTGTTTTACTTTTGGCCCATTTTGTTAGATCTCTTTGATCAATGCATCCGCATGTATTGTTTATTTGAAGAAATGAAAAAACATCTCTTAAAAAAATATAACCTAAGATTCTCAATAGACTTCCTGGTTGGGTTCTTCTAATGTCTAAACCTTTCTAAATTATACCACAAACGCTGGCATTAAATTGTATTTATGTTATACAGAGCAGGAACTTGATGAAAAACAGTAAAAATAATTATTTTAAAAAATGCAATTTAAACAAGGCTGCAAAAGGCTTTCATATTCATTTTGCTGTAAAAAATAAATTAAGCCTATCTTCCAATTTTGACAAAATAAAGCAGATCTTTTAGTTAGAGGTTTGGGCCTTGGCTGGAACTTTAAAACTGGGGACAGTTTGAGCAGACTAATAGTATATAAGTGGATTTCCCACCTGTCCCAGAGATCTTCTGTGTCATTTGTGATTTCCTTGTCTCTGATTTTCTGAGCAGGTCGGCGAGGTCGTGACTAATGGAGTAGAAGACCAAGACCAGAAAAAAGAAACATAACAAAAACAGTTGGAAGATGGCATAAACGGGACTGTCCGTCTTACACATTTAACTTGACTCAGATGTAGATTTGTTTGGTGAAAACAAACAAAAAAACAACTACAGTCTTACTTTTCCAAAGTGTTGTGTGATTGGCAGGCGGCTCTGTAAGCTGTCAGACTGGACACGGCGGTGCGACATCGATCCGCCCCTCTGGAGGCCGCGATCCTCATGGTGGACCTGCATGACACACGGTGAAGAAAGTCAGAGAAGCCAGCAGCATTCGGGTGAATCAAAGCGTTTACCTACATGAACACGAGCCTACCTTGTGAATCAGCAGGTTTTTCAAACCGGATTTGGTGAGACCTTTAGTCTGTAAGAGACAACAATGAAAAGTTAGGCGGCACCCGCAACACAGAGCTGTTCTCCCTAAACCCCAGTCACATCTGGACTCACCTTCATGTTTGCTTTGGTCCTCATGTTTAGGATTAGAGCGCCGCCCCCTTTCTGTTAGAAGTACAAAGACATTAATGTTAGACTTTCCAGCCCAATAAGGAAAACAGATGCAGTCAAATGAACTTACCTTTAAATTGCCAACTAGCTGCTGATAAGATTTGCCTCTTCCTACAAAAAAGAAAAAAGAAAACCAAAAGAAAAGGTTTTAATTTAACAATATGAAAAAGATATATTCACATAAAAGGGAAGTCCCAATCTGATGTCTAGTATTGACTTGTTGTTCCATTCATGACTTTAAATGTATTTTTTTAGTTTTGTAGACCCAGCTTAATCTGTCAATAGCTCCGAAATCCTAAAGCTGCTGTTCTGATAGTCCAAATATATTACGTATCAACAACAAGTCATATCTGACAGAGATGCTAGTGCTAACGTTGTAATTCATCAGAAGGGGAATAACTTACAAAAACTGTTGACTACATCAAGTCAAATGGTCAAAATATGTCAAAAATTAGACACTCCAGTATCCAGAGTGTCACTGATGAGTAATTTAAAAATCATAAAATGTAGTGTCCCATTTTACCGCAAAAGGAGACACATGGTATTGATTTTATGAAAGGTGATTGTGATAAAATATTCCTAAAATAACAAAAAAAATGAAAACAAAACAAATCTGCTTTGTGACATCCTCAAGACATATGGAAACACACCTGCTGTTGTTTCACACTTTGTTATCTCTTCCTCGAAAAGGTCATCCAGTTCTTTCCCTTTGTTAAGAACATCCAGGCGACCATCAATGAACTGAAACAAACAAGTGGAGAAACAGCTTGGAAACCAACGTAAACATCCGTATCTGAATCATTTGTAACAATTAACCTTGCTAGCCTGCATAGATTATGAAAATTTCCCTCAGTATTTACTTCTAACAGTTTGGTCCAAAATTATTCCCATTTAGGACATAGGATTTAAAGCAATAATTTAATTTCACCACCATATTTCATCAGGTTGGAAGTAAGATTAATCTCCTGGAATGGACCAAAGTGAGAATTTTTCAAGGAATGTTAAGATTAGGGTGATGACAAGAGGCATAAGTACTTGGTTGAATTTAAATATTTAAAATCTAAATATGCCTTAGGCAGGACTAATGCTGAGTTTAACTATAAGTGAAAAGAAATATCAAATCCTTTTAAACAACCAATTTTCAATGGGTTTTTCAATCATGTTCACTCAGGTGCAAAATATGTGTCTCATTAAATTCAAATTTTTCTCAATTGCCTTATACTTAAAACTTTTAATAATTATTGAGGACCTTAGTTGATAATGGGTAATTTAATTCAATAGCTAATTTAATTAATTAATTAATTAATTTTATTCTATAGGTCTGTCTTGAATTGTGTTCCTGAGATGCTCTGCTACTTCTCAAATGAGTCTCCAGACATATTTTGTGAAATTCCACTGGATGTCCAGTAGGTGGCACTGTTTGGGATGACGTCATAGAGTTCACTTTCCTGTCTTGTATGCGATCGAAAAGCGTACATGTACAGACTCTCTTATTATCCACTGTGGTGAGCACGGTGCATTCAGCATTTCTAAAACTTAATAGATTTTAGATTAGCTCACATACAAAGGAACAGATTTTCATTAACTCCTGAATCTGAGTCACGCAGTCTCATCAATTAACCGACTGCAAAGTTTTATTGTATTTTTTCACTTTAAGCCTCAGGAAACATGCCCAGCAGAGGTCGCTGTTTACCTGTTTGAAGAATTGCAAATGAATGGCGCTTTGCAGGAATTGCTTCATGCTGGTAGACTTGTGATCCAAAAAAACCTCTTCACAGAAATAGATGTCACCTTCCTGTGAAGAGAGACGCATATAGAATGAGCAGCAAGCACAACAAATATATTCTGCAATTGCAAGGAGAATATTGGTGTTAACTAATCAAACCGCAGTGACTGACAGACCTTGTCGCCCTGCAGGGCGTCCCTGTAGCCTCCGAACAGCAGAGCCTGAGCCTTCAGGAAAGCTCGAGAAACACCACAGCCAGGAGACACTGCTTGTCGCTTTAAGCAGACCTTCAGGCCGGACATCTGAGCACATAAATGCAGGAGACCTGCTGATTTCTGCCGGATGCTATCCATGAAACAGCTGGCATGCTCAACTAACACAAAGCAACTCGTTGAAATGACAAAGACCTGAATAAATATGTGTTTTTACCACATCTGCAGGTATTTTCTTAAGGTCATCAAAGGGGGTTTCCAGAGTGTTTGTATCAACATTCAGAATAACCACTTCCTCCAAGCCACGACTCCTCACCCGCTAATGGACGGAAATATGTTGTCGAGAAGACAGGCAGTAAGAATAAACTTGATCAACTTGTGAATAAAGCTGGTGGGGGATGTGAGCGACTCGGTTACCTCCGAAAGACTGGTGTGGACTCCAATCAGATAAGGCATGGGCGCACTGTAACCGCAAAAAAGGAAACCACGTTATTCCGTCATCAGGTAAATAGGCACACTGCAAAAACACAAAACTTTGCCAGGTATTTTCTGTCTAGTTTCTAGCCAAATAGTTTAGGAAGATTGAAATAACACAAAACTAACTTACAAGAAGCTTTTTAGCGAGACGCAGGATCTTGTTTTAAACATACTAGATCCTCTGGCAAATTATGTCACTTAAGATTTTGTGTTTTCGCAGTTTACGTTTAGGCGGATTGGTGTGTTAGTGTTGGGGTTAGGATGGATGGACGGACGGACGGACTGGACTTCTCACCAGCAGTAGTCGAGTAGATGTGGTGGCAGGACAGGGATGAAGATGTGCTGCCAGTACATCGGGTATAAAGCAGCACTGAGAGCGTGTACGCAAGACGTTAGCTGCACACACAAAATGGAGGAGAACTTCAACGTACACATGCATGTTCGTCTACTTCACATGAGCTCAAGCGAGTATAGAGAGTTGTATTTGTCACAAAATGAAGCAATGACATTTTAACTCTATGTTTAGAAATGGTCTAATCACACTTAAAAAAAAATAAGTGTTGTTTGAGTTATGATTATGATCAGGCTGTTGGAGATGTGTTAATACTGTGCAAGGGGAAATGAAAATGTGCGTCTTACGGTGCTGAGTTTGCTGGCGAAGATGAGGATCCGCCTCTCGAACAGCATGCTGGCATAGAGCTGAAGGAGATTCCCGACGTCTACTGCTACTATCAGCTCAGTCAGGTTTCTCTAGCGAAGCCAAAGAGACAGGGTGTGTTTGTGTTTTGTTCTGGTATTTTATGTCCCTAGAAATTTCTGACATTTGGTCAGATTACAATTGCAAACTTTGATGGATTTCTTTGGGATTTTATGAGACAGCCCAACACAAAGTAGTGCAAAACCCTGAAGTGGAAGAAACACGAACAGTTCAAAACTACTTATGAATGAGTGTCACAAAAGTGGGATATACATTAATATATTTATCTTTAGCCTCGCCGAGTTGAGACTCGCAGAAGCGCCAGGACTTTTGGAGTACGTTCTCTATCAGATTTGCACATCTAAGATTCGAAAGGTTTTGCAAAACAGCTCAAACTCAGTCATAGCTAATTAACTTAGGCAACCATACTCACATTTTCAGGAATAGAAGGAAGACTCTTTGGATCTGGAGCGATAAAATATGGAATCTGCCCAGGAAAAACAACAAGAAAAACAACCGTAAAGCCACAGTAAGAAAAAGGGATGAAAATAGAGAGGATGTACTTTTTTACAGCATCGTGGATGTAGTCTAACATCTTGGTGCATATGGGAATAAAAGGCTGAAACATTGTCCATTTTTATTCTAAAAATTATCAGCCCAATATTTGTGCTTTTACATGCAGACTGTGCTGGTTCTGAGCAATTTTCTCTTTCACAGCTTTGAGTCAAATATCTGCTTTTGAACCATTTACACCGTCTGTTCCTGTAAAAACCTAACAGTGCACCATATGCATCTTGTTAAACTTCTCATTGTTGGTTGCAAAGTCTGCATTCAGACTGAAGAAACCGTATTTATGCTGCAATCAAAACTACATCAACATTTCAATGCATGCCGTGACACAGATGCGAAACACAAGAGTTATTTAAATCAGGGGGTTAATTTGTAGGTAAATTGAATTAGAAATGCGCAGCTGCTGGAGATGGCTTTGTCCTTTTGGAATGAATCCCAAACACAAAAACAAAGATGATACAATAAGCTGTGGCTTGGAGCCAGATGGAGTAAATTCTCAGACAAACCATTTCCATGATGAGGCATTAGTCATGGGTTTTTAAACAGACTGTAGATCATAATGAAAGCTAGCTAGGGTTAACTGTGTTAGGATCCGCATAGACATGTCACCTGTCAGAGGGGTGAGTCAACAGAGTTTTAGTTCACACACAAAATAAAGCTGAAGTCATCAAGCACAGACAGCCAGCGTTAGTCTGAACAGGCCCGGCTGGATCTGCCTCTGGGCCACATGGACTCTCATGGCACTAACTCACCCCCTCCGGTCCCTCTGTGTGTCCGACAGAACGGGACACCTCAGTGCTCACCAAAAGCTGCTCTCCCTCAGGAAAGAAACACAACACGCAAACCACTGACAGAACACGTTCAAACTCAAAGTGCGACTCCCTGGGTTCTTGTTGGCTAGTTAAGAGATTTACCATCTGCAGGGTGACGGATCCGGGAGCCAGCGGGATGGTCTGCTTGTAGAGCGTGGCCAGGAGCGCTTTGATCTCGTTGATCTGTTGAAGAGGTGGGTGGGTCATGTTCACGCGATGCTCGTGCAACAGTGTGGAGAGAGTAGAGATTAGAGGTCAGGAACTGGAAAACTCACCTGTCCTTTAGAGAGGTAGTCGGCCAGATTGTTGAGAAGTTTGTAGAACACCTCAAACCACGGGAGATAACTGGTTGAAATCAATACGGGATGAAATCATTGTTTTTTTAAAGGACAGAATCAATTCCATTGTGAATATAAATAATAATTTGTAAAATATGTAATGAAATAATGACCTTTTTTTAACACAACATTTTAATTGATCACAGTTATGCTTTCAGTTTTACCCCCACCTGTCTCTACCCACAAAAAAAACGACAAATTGCTAACACTAAGATTTCAGAAATAAAAAAAATAATGAACACTTGCTATGAATATTAAAGACAATGACATCCATAAAAAAAAATAATTTTAAGTCCAATGGACATAGGTGGAACAATTTATTTACCTCAGCGTAAAAATAAATCGCTCCCTGATTAAGATAATACTCCCCCATTTTAACTTGACTTTATAGGATGAGAAATGTTTTATTTCCTGAAGAGCAAAAGAGACATTTTATTGCAGAAACTGGCAATTCGAGGGGTTAAATTTCAGAAAATTAATTTACATTTGTTACTGACAGTGAGGTATGAAGTTAATAATGGGATACAAAAAAAAATGTAATATTTCTATGGCAATCATTTTTTGTGTGTGTGTCCAAAAGACACAGGTGGATCACAAAATGAAGGTTAAACATGTAGACAAAAGCATACCTGAGGATGCAAAGGCACGTCTGTGTGCTGTTGGTGAGGCGACAGAAACCAAAGCGCTGGCATCCCTCCAGGTCAGTCAGAACAAAAGTAAAGTGCTGCACAGCCACCCCATCCCTCTGTCTGAGCAGACGAGCGAGGTGAGAGGAGGGCAGTTAGATCAAGTTAAGCAGGCAAGGAGGTGTGAGCAGCGAAAACCCAGTTTATACTCACCTTTGGATGTCGTACGGGAAGCAGAACCTGGGCAAAGTTTGACTGGATTCCTGGGAAATAAGCAATTAATGAGCAAAATAAGGAGCGAGAGACACTAACAAAGACGGTTATGTTAAAGTACAAGAGCTTCATGTGCCTCACGTCGACTTTGGAAACTGCTTCAGGTTTACGGTGTTACTTGCTGAGCAACGTAAGCACTATTGTCTCCATTGTAAACAGTTAGAGGATGTAATAAGAAAAGAAAGTGAAAGGTATAAAAGAATGTTCACACATCAATAAGTGGTTGAAACATTGTCAGTTTCGTTCAAATGGATTTAAAAAACCTGACTTTTGGTTTCCGTTTTAGCCTAAATTTGAACCAGAATTGTTTGTTAAAGTTTATTTTATTTACTCCCTGACCTAAATAAGGTCAGTCCTTAAACAGCCACACAAAATATGTACGGTGTGTGATCATTTCAAAAATATATTCCCAACAACGTATTCCCTGGAGCAGTAGAGGCTACCTCGTCCCCGAAGTCTTCTGGAAACTGAAACTTTACTCCAGGATCTGCAAAATTAAAGCAAAAAAAAAAAAAAAAAATTAAATAAAATAAAAGTTATGAAAATGAATGAACAAACCACATCACATTTCAATAAGTTCAATTTTCATCAAAAAAACCCTAATTCAGTTCAGACACAAACATCGTATAAATACCATTATATATATTATTTTAGAACTTGTATTATTCTTTCAACTACAAAACATATGTGTGATGTACAGTAGAGAATATGGACCCAGTATTTAGTAAGGGCTCCTTTTCCATGAATTACTGCATCAATGCAGAGTAGCATGGAGACAATTTCCCTGCTGAGATGTTCCTGGGTTGCATCAACACTGGTCTTGATGACATTGTTAGGTCTGATATCTATCATCGTCTTCTTTTAAAAAACGTGAGGTCAAAACCAAAATTGATCTAGATTCTGTGGAACTAAAGACCACAGAGAGTAAAAAAAAAGTTGTTTTCATGTTGAAGCTAGAATAATTAACCAAGCCTAATAATAAATCAACTAACTATACCTCCTTAAAACATCACCAGAATAAGGGATGTCCTGTCAAAACAGGACCCAAAACAACTTCTGTACGCTGTTATATTATGTTTGTTTTTACAAAAAAACATTTGCAGGCTGCTGCACCTTATCCAAAATGCTGCTGCCAGAGTCCTGACCAACACCAGGAACAGGGATCATACCACATCAGTCCTTCAGTGACTGCACTGTCTCCCTGATTGTAAAATAATAGAAATATTGTCGATGGTCTACAAGTCGATGGTCATAAATGCAGTTCAGAGTTGCTAGTCAGATATGAATGACGTAAAAAACCCTTCAGGTTGTCAGTGACTTGTTTACTCCTCGTTTCCAGGAACCAGAACCAAATCAGGTGAGGCAGCATTTAGTCAGATTTTTCCTTTGAATCAGGACTCAAACTATTACTGTTTACTGCAGCCAAACACAAAAGTTAAGAGATTTATGTTAATCCTTTTTAATTAGCTTATGATTATCTGTCATTAGTTAATATTTTAAACTCTGTCCCCTTTCTCTTTCTGTAACTCAGTTTTAATGACTCTATATGTGAACGGTGCTACAAAATATATTTCCAATATTCCAGAGATCATCCATTGGGGTTTATGTCAGCCAGGTTTACAACCCAATCAGTGATGCTCATTAAAGAAATCATGCAAAGGACATTGATGAGATACTAAGTACTGCTGGAAAATAAAATTAGCCTTTCTGTAAAGACTGTCAGCAAACAGAAGCACAAACTGCTCCAATATCTCTCGGTAAGCAGCTGTGAACCAACACAAACAAAAGGCAAAGACTCTCCAAATCCTCACCGATCGTGGAAACATCACAGTGGACCTCAAGCAACTTGAATTCTGACTCTCCTTTATTCTAATTTAAAAGCAAGATGTTTTACTTTCATTAAAAAAATGTTTTGGACCACTGAGCTACGAAGTTGTCCTTTTTCATTAGCCCTGGTTCAGGACTGACATCACATAAGAAAGGCATCTTCCTTCCCATGGATGCGTGTGTCTGACGGGAAGCTCTGTGGTCCAAACCTCAAGAAACTCCCCAAAACTCTTGAATGGGCTTTTCCTCTGAAACCTGCTGATGCTGTTTTTAACCTGCTGCTTGTGTATCTGTTTCCACCGCGCTTTCCTTCTGCTTAACTCTACAGGGTGTCGAGGACTATCAGCTGATCATCAGTCAGGTCTCCCCCCTGACTGCCATGGCTGTCACTTCACATTTCACTATTAAGCATTTCTGTATTTCTACCCCTGCGACAGACTGGCGACCTGTCCAGGGCGTACCCCGCCTCTCGCCCGGAACGCCAGCTGGAGATAGGCACCAGCACCTCCCGACCCTCTTAAGGGACAAGGGTGTAGGAAAATGGATGGATGGATGGATGGGTATTTCTACCCGACTAACTTTGTAATTTTGGACTATCATGAGCTGTAAGTTAGATTTAAAACGAATAAATACTTGAAATACGTTATCTTGAGTCTAAAGAATCATTATAGAAGTTTCATTTGTCTAATTTCTGAATTATTGAAATAATATAAACGTAATCATATCAATAGTTTATTGTGGCAAAAAAAAGATTAGTAATTTTACTAGACAATAATAATAAAAAAGATTAAATAATCTTGAATGTGAACTCTGATGGGGTCAGCTGTCAGCTCTCACAGAGAGTTAACAGGATGCTTTCCTTGGGTTTACTTGTGACTAAAAAGGCTTTGTGGTTTTCTTCTGATCACATGACAGGAAGAACGTGTGACTGTCAGAACAGCACAAACAGCTTCACGCATACAAAGTTTAGATATTTCATTTGTTTCCCCCAATTCACATGTACCAATATTAATTTATGTTCAAGTCCGCTGCCAAATAGCCGGTGTAATGACTGAGTCATGACTCACAGACTGTGCAATTCAGTTTGTGCAATCCATTGAGTCATGTTGAAATAAAACAAGATACAAAGAGTGACAGAAAATCATCTGATGAGTAACTTCATTGTAGTAGACAAAATATCAGTGTCAATTTATATGTATATACGTATTACAAAGGGAATTTCCTGAATAAAATCAGAATATAGCGCCCGACACAATAAAAGCAGACCAAATCAAATGATCAATTTTTACCCATGTCTTCTACTGGTGAAACAAATCTGAGAATTTTTTTTAAAGTTTGAAGCTTCACCAAATCGACACAGATGTTTCATGAGATTTAGATTCATATATTTAGAAGCAGAGACCACAAACCCACAGTCTCCTTTGTTCTCAATGTACTTTAACGATCTGATATACAAGATGATGAACATAAGCAGTGCTTATTAGAACAGAGCCAAACATGTGTGAACCGTTCTGGCTGGATGTGTGTGCCGATCCAGAAGCCACAGCTGTCCTCACCTTTGTCTCTGGCTACAGGGCATGTCGCTTCAAAGAACCAGTTGAAAGTTCGCTCGGGTTTTGTCTGACAGGAAGCACATGAACACCAAGCGTGTGAGATTTCTGTTAGAGTTTGACGTGTGCGTTCACATTAATTCAGAAATTAATAATAATAATTATAATAAAAATAATACAAAAAAGTTGTGAAGACATTTACTCCAAACTGAATCTGATTGTGAGCAATATAAAATATATGTGTCATTACATTCAAAGACATGTTTTACTGCTGATAACAGGCCTAATGTACAGATAAATGCATGTTGAATTTAGTAAATAAAATCTGCTTAATACAAGCATCAGAATAAGTCCACTGTTATGTCCGTGGCAACAAATACAAGGGCAGAAGAGTTGCTGCATTAAACTTCCTGTGCAGTTCTGTGAGAGGAAGTTAATGGAAACCACAAGAACTGAGTGAGAGGCAGAGAGAAAATGATGGAGGTTGACAAAATCATAAAGTACTGACTAACTTACTTCAGTCTGGAGCCCATCCTGCCTGAATGTGACTGTTTCCATGTGTTTGTCCTGGAGGAGATGAAGGCCCTCAGGGCTCTGCTAGACGAGTGCCATCGCTCTGATGAGGCACCGTTACAGATGAGGGCAGACCGCCAGCAGAAGCAGCAGTCTGCTCAGTCAGCGCCAGAGTGACAAAACACTTCCTGATCTATCTGAATATGTTCTTGTCAATGTGTAAATGACGCGCGTTATGAGACAGCCTCTCAGATGTGGACTTCTCGTAATTTGTTGTCATTTCGTGTTTAAATTTTAAAGTGCTCATAAGATCAAAAGATGACATCTTCCTCAAAATTTAAATGACCTACTTAGCCAAAACCTGCTGCTGTTTGTTTGGTGAATCTCTAAATAACAGAACAGCTCAAAGTATGCAGGCTTGATGCAGTTTTAGAGCTCTGACATCAGTGGCGAGAATCCGGTTTTACTTGATTTGTGCAGTCATGCACCCTTATGTTAGTTAGTGCGTCATTATTGAGAACAGTTGACTAGGTGTCCCCCGCTATTGTTCAAACAAATAAAAGTTAGATAAACACTGCATGTACACTGACTGCAAAGAGGCAAAAGAAAGCCACATCCTGGTCAGAAAGGCACTTTACACACAGACCCTTTGCTGCCCCCTTGTGTCACTTGAATGCATCTGAAAAGAATTGGTCTCCATTTTGACAAGTTTTTTTTTGTCACCCGAGATGAAAACTGAAAGGGAATTTAAAAAAAGGCAATTTAACAATAAATCAAAAGCTTTTGATTTATTGTTCTGTCGCTTGAGCTGAACCTCAAGCGACAGAAATGATCCCACAGACAAAGACTTGTTTAATAATATATTTATTTCAACCAATGCCAAATCAGACAAGTGATCAAACTGGGCTCAGTGTTAAAGATTATCTGGTGATGATGACAATGAACAAAATGCTACTGACAAAAAAACAAACAAACAAACACTTGCACACATCTTCGGCTAAGTTCACACAGCAGGCAAATGCGACCCAAATCCGCTGTTTTTCGCCCATGTGCGACCCGTGTCCGACTTTTTCACCCCTAGGGTGAACCCCTTAACCCTTAACCCCTAACCCCCGATCTTTTCAACCTCAAAAAAGCCAATCTGTGCCACCTCCACATGCATCCAATTGTTTCAAAGGATCTGCAGTCTGAACGGTCATGTCGCGTTCACATCATTGAGACATGTGTTGTAACTCTGCAGCAGATGCAGTCAATTTTGATGAAACAATGGCTGAAAATTATGATGACATAAGTCTGTATCAAGAAAGCGCATCACATCACAATCCCACCACTCCTGGCTCTGACTAAACATCCAAACAGACTTCGCTAAAGACTGTGCAATCGATGATCTGCCAAAGGCCATCGCTGTTAGTTTTACTTTCTTTTTATTGTCTTGTTATGATGCCGTTGGTTTCCATTACTTTAACATCAATAAATACACTGTCACTTCAGTAGAAAGTGAGCTGCTGCGCGACGTCAACGTTCCTCTGCGCAGTCAGCTTGCTTTTGGAGTCATACACGTTCACACACAAGTCTCATTACATTTAATTGGTATGAACAGCCGCACAAAAAAATTGTATTTCAGCAAAAAAAAAATCGGAATTGAGCATCAAGACCTGCTGTGTGAATGCAGCCATTGTTACCGCTACAAAGGTCAGCTATGTTTTTAGTGTGTGAATCCTACTCTGCCGGAAGAAGGAAAAAGAAGACCAGAAACAGAAGAGGCAGGGAAGAGATGACATGAATAATAGAGCAGGGAAAGGACAAGACAGGAAGGAAAAGTAAAAACTAAAAAGAAAAGAGCAGAGTAGGACTTGGCTAAAAGGATGGACGAGTGCCAATGAGAAATATGAGTGACTGTTAGCCTTAGGCGACTTCCTCCTCTCCTTCCTCCTCGAACTCTCCCTCCTCGGCCGTGGCATCCTGGTACTGCTGGTACTCGGACACCAAGTCGTTCATGTTGCTCTCCGCCTCGGTGAACTCCATCTCATCCATGCCCTCTCCGGTGTACCAGTGGAGGAAGGCCTTGCGCCGGAACATGGCGGTGAACTGCTCGGAGATGCGCTTGAACAGCTCCTGGATGGCCGTGCTGTTGCCGATGAAGGTGGCGGCCATCTTGAGCCCGCGGGGTGGGATGTCGCACACGGCCGTCTTGACGTTGTTGGGGATCCACTCCACGAAGTAGCTGCTGTTTTTGTTCTGCACGTTCAGCATCTGCTCGTCCACCTCCTTCATGGACATGCGCCCTCGGAAGACGGCGGCCACGGTCAGGTAGCGGCCGTGGCGGGGGTCGCAGGCTGCCATCATGTTCTTGGCATCGAACATCTGCTGAGTGAGTTCGGGCACGGAGAGAGCTCTGTACTGCTGGCTCCCCCTGCTGGTGAGTGGCGCGAAGCCGGGCATGAAGAAGTGCAGACGAGGGAAGGGCACCATGTTGACCGCTAGCTTGCGGAGGTCGGCGTTGAGCTGGCCGGGGAAGCGCAGGCAAGTCGTCACCCCGCTCATGGTGGCAGAGACCAGGTGGTTGAGGTCTCCGTAAGTGGGTGTGGTGAGTTTGAGGGTGCGGAAGCAGATGTCGTATAGGGCCTCGTTGTCAATGCAGTAGGTCTCATCAGTGTTCTCAACCAGCTGGTGCACAGAGAGGGTGGCGTTGTAGGGCTCCACAACGGTGTCCGACACCTGTGCAAGCAACGCTTAAGTTCAGGGTGAAAACTAGAGCATACCAAGAAGCAAACCGACACGATCATCGTACCTTGGGAGAAGGAACCACACTGAAGGTGTTCATGATACGGTCGGGGTACTCCTCCCGGATTTTGCTGATGAGCAGGGTCCCCATGCCGGAGCCGGTGCCCCCGCCCAGGGAGTGTGTGAGCTGGAAGCCCTGAAGGCAGTCGCAGCTCTCAGCCTCCTTCCTCACAACGTCCAGGACCGAGTCCACCAACTCGGCTCCCTCTGTGTAGTGGCCCTTTGCCCAGTTGTTGCCTGCTCCACTCTGGCCTGTAAAGGCAGGATTACGGTGCTGAACTGTTGCTATGACAACATACTTTGCAATGGGGCAATATTAAAACCCCACAATGTTTTCTGGAAAAAAAGAAAACAGTGCTTTCTCAAATGATGGTCTCATTGATCTGTTTTGTGTGTGCGACACTGAGTTGAAAACACTGAAAATTGAGAGTCGGCGCAACCAGCCACAAGGACGCACATCACAGGTGTGTGGCGTCTGCCCTGGTGGAGAAGAAACGGGGCTAGATGACCAACTAGCTCATCAAACTTGCTAGCATTGATTCAGATTGTGGGAAATTAAGGAATTTGTCATGAGAAATGTAGGTAATTGAAACGCTCGACTATGCAATCTGAACCGCCTGCGAACAATGCACAGTGTCCACATGACTCCGGCCACACAGAGTATGTGGAAGATTTATTTTGAAAATTTAAACAATTTGTCCCCAAATGAATACCAAAAGAAAAAGAGGAATATTTTTGTTTTCTCAAAAGTCGAGTCTTGCTTTTATAAAGCAAATATCGCATAACATTTTGTAAGATCAGTGTTTTGCTAATTACTACACACCTCCACTTTATATTTTATCTGTGCCTTTATCCAGTTGGGATTTCAATTATCTCCCAGTTTAATAATTCTTCATACTAATCCCATAGAAATTCTGTCTTGCTTTGTTATGCATTATTAAGCGTAACAGAGAAAAACCAAATAGTTTTGATTTGATAGAGTAAATTAAAGTGCACGCTCCGAGTTACGTACCAAAGACAAAGTTGTCTGGCCTGAAGATCTGTCCGAAAGGGCCAGAGCGGACAGAGTCCATTGTGCCAGGCTCCAGATCTACCAAGATGGCCCTTGGCACATACTTTCCACCTGGAACAGATAAGTGATTTGATTTGATTTGAAATAACGTTCATAAATAGAGTTTAAATACTGAGACAAATCACATAATCAAACCTGAAGCCTCATTGTAGTAGACGTTGATCCGATCCAGCTGCAGATCGCTGTCCCCGTGGTAGGTTCCAGTCGGATCAATGCCGTGCTCATCACTGATCACCTCCCAGAACTTCAAACACATGGGCATGAGAGATTAGTTGCAATGAAATTAACATGTTAATAAAACATATAAATCCTGAATGCACAGGGTGTAATGAATTACTGCACGTCCCACAGTGCTTAAAGAAACCATGTTACTACCGGGAGTTTACATCTACTCTAATAACTTGAACCTATACTCAATACTGCAGGTTGCATGTGCAAGAATCAGCGTTTATAACAAGTACAAAAACTAAAAATATATTGAATAATAATTATGTAACACAAAGGCTTCAAAATGAAACCTTTACCCGATTTTCAAGAAACTCATTTCTCTTTTTTGAAATAGATCCAAATGATCTGTAAGCATAAACAAATCATCTTGATTATGAGCCAGATTTCTGAGTTTGCTCTGATTGTTCACGATGACAGTGACAATAACAGTGCCATTTGAAGGGTGGAGCCAAACACACAAATCTCGAGCAAAAGAGAAAATGTTCTTTTTAGCAAATAGAAATATGCCACTTTCCCAATGCCGTCCTTGTCAACAAGAACACAAAACTACATGGGGTTCCTGGTGAAAACCACTTTTTCCCTCCATTTCAGTCTTTTACTTCTCTTCATTGAACATATGTGTGACTGAGCTTATGAGTATGAATATGGGCATATTAGTTTTCACCGTTAAGCAGCTCACCTTTACAGACGTAAGAGGTTTGTTTAAGCCTTAAAAACACACTTAGTTCATTCAGTCTCTTAAAATGCTCAACATGAATGGAAGATTGTTCTTTGTACAAATCATCTTTGTAAAATATGCATATATATATATATTTTCTTATTTATTTATTTAGTTCATCCATTGCGATGTAAATTGACAGACATTTATCATCCCAGAATTTCAGAATGAGATTTTTCACCTTCTTCACCTAAATTGGTGCGTTCAAAATTCCTTCAGATTATATGGTTTGAGTTTAATATTCAACTCTTTTGCATATTTTTTAAATATAATGGTGAACTTACTAATATGAAGAATGACTGATATCTGATGAAGCTTAATAAAAAAACAAACAAAAAAAAAACAAACAAACAAGAGAATAGCATCAATGTTTTATTTGCACGTCGTTCCAGTGCGTTCGGTGTCTGAGCCACACCCCTCTGTACGTCCGTGGTTACTCGCGCGCACACGCCCACGCATATTAATTATGACAATATTTCATATTCTAATTTAAAAGTTAACGTGGATATCGTCCCACAAACACGTTCTCCGCCTCCTGTGCGGCTCCAGTCGAGTACAGCCGTCGCCCATTCCGCGGGCTTCATGTGACGGCAGCGGGGATGTCTCTGGCTGCCGCCGCCCATCCTGAAGGATGCTATTGTCCGCCGCCTTCACGGCTCTCCTGTGCGCGACACTTTCCTCTCCCGCTATGTTTGACCTACTTAGCCTTTCCTGGGAACAGCGTTGCTGTCTTACCAGTTGTCATGTCGCGACCAGCAGCTGCCAGCGTGTATTTAGTTACATTTGAAACAATAAAACTCGGTTGCCATTGTTAATGTGTAGATAAAATCCCCCCCTCCCCACACACACACAAAGGTTCGTTGGCTCTTCTCTCTCTCCCTACCTTCGCTCCAATCTGGTTCCCGCACTGCCCGGCCTGAAGATGCACAATCTCACGCATGTTGTCAGTGCTGCGGTGCGTGGGGAGTATGCAAACTGATGGAGAAACGAAGGAAGGTAGGAAGAGAAAAAAAAAAGAAAAGCTTAAAGGGTTTTTTTTTTTTTTTTTTTTTTTTGCGACTCGGTTCGCTCTTGACTCTCTCGGTTCTGTCGAGTAGGGAGTCTGGCTGAATGGCGGAGGGGTTTGTAACAGGGCTTTAAGCTGCCTTGTCTCGCCCTTCCCATCCAACCGCGGCTGCGCCGTGCCTGTCTGTGCTGCAGAATTACGTCATCTCCATGGCAACGAAAACTGGGCACAGCCGGTGCAAATGGCCTGTCTAAACCGGCCGGCTGGAAGAGAGCAGGAAAGCGAAGAGACTAAAATTCGTTGGAATAACATCTTAATAAATAAATAAATAAATAAAAAACAATGGCGCTATTTTGCATAATGCGGAGATTATAACTTTCCAGTTTGGAGCTTGAGACACAGTGTAGTAGTCTAAATATGTCTGCTCTATTTGAATGCACAACCCTTCTCCCACCTCCAAGCACACACAAACACAATGTGTTCAAAATTTCTTTAGTGTCCACAATGTTAGCTTTGGCTTAGAAGATAATGCTGCTTTTCATTATTCCATATTTAGCCTGTTAATTTGTTTGAGCTGTTGCCCATGGAGACAGGATGTTTGACAACAGAAGCTGGAAGGATGTCAGGGTGATGATATGGAAATGGCATGCATTCCTCACTCAGCCCGCTTTTTCATGCAGTAGACCGTTTTCAAAAGACAGCTTCAAACATGACTTAAGAGTGAGAGAACAAAAGTAACCTTTCAGAAGTTGTATGCAGTTGAAACACATTATGCATGCACTATGAAAATGACTTATTTTTGCACAATCTAAATCAAACCAAACTATTTTTCTGTCCTTAGGTCATTTAGAAAAAAACAGTTTCCTTGTATGACGTAGTGGGAAAATAAAATAATATTGTAAAAAATATCAGGAAAGATATAAAGAAGAAAAGACTAGATTTCCACAAGTCCATCTTTGGGTACTGGTCTGAGGTTACAGATGCCTGCTAATCTCTTCAAACAATTCAGTGCAAACATTACAAGGTGTAAGATGGGTTGTTTGACTATTAAGATGTCTGAGAAAAAAGGCTTTGTACTTGTTCTTAAATAGAGATTAAAAAGCTTAGAAATAGATTCCACTAAATGTATTTTACACTTGAACTAGTGATAACCTTGTACATTTATGTAAGAACAAACTGTGAAATGAAGGAATTTACAGCTCCGTAGCTAAAGTCACAAAGCAGCATTCGATGTTTTGTTTTGAGCCTGCATCCTCAATTCTGGGCTGCACAAGCGGGAACTTGTTAGCACCTGCAGCAAGAAGATCCTGACTTGGCTTTTCCTGCATAGAGTTTGCATGTTCTTCACGCCCAGGGATGCATGAGGGGTGATAAATAAATTTCCCATAGGAGTCCTTATGTGAGAGGATGGTTGTTTGTCCTGCGTGTCTCTGGAAAGGTCACTAATCTATTAAAGGGCAAGAAAGAGACACACAGACATGGAAAAGTGACTCTGATACTGAACACTGATTTAGGTTGGTCAGAGTTGTTTGGATATCCACCACGCATGCTTGGGGAGAACATGCCACCTCCATGCAGAACGGCTCCAGCATGAGTTCAAACACAGAACAGTCTTGCTGCATAAGTCTTTAGAAACAGGCCACTGAAACATAATGTTTTTAACTTATTTCTCTCTAGTTAATCTGGTTACTGGACATATAACTTGGCAGCTGGTTTCCAAAAGTTTAATTATGTTTGATTTATTTTTGATTCCAAAATGCATCTAGAGATAAATGAAACTCAGAGAGATATGCAACAAAGCATAATATCCGCCTGCATTTATCCGTCTCCTCTTCAGTTTCTAACTAAAGTTCTTAAATCTTTCTTGAGAGCATTTTTATTGAAACATTTTGGACTAAAAACATTTTGTGTGTTTGAAAAGCTCACTTTTCTGAACTTTAGCACTTGGCAGAACCGCTTCAAAGTTAATATTTACATCGCAAAATATTGCAAACAAAAAAAAAATTTCCACTAAAAAGGCTGCCAGCCAGCGTTTTCTTCTTTTTTATATCCATACTCATACCACTGTTTGAAAGCCGTAGCTTGAGAGGATTGGGATTGAAGGGAAAGTGCATGGTTGGTGTCAGACTTGAGCGCTGCTATTACCTCAAATGGCCTTGGACCAAATCCATGACACCCACAGTTCAATAACTGCCTGAAAACTATTGAAACGAAGCCAACAGGGCAAAAACATCAGCTGGTGGAGACTTTTGATTTCCTGTCTTTGAATATGTGCTAGTCTGCACATTTTACACATTTAAAAGCTTGATAGATGTTCGCTTGACCAGGTTCTTCTGACATGAAATAACAAAATAACAAGACCATGAAATATCGTTTTAAAACATTTCTCAGTCTGTCATACAATTAGAGTGCAATAGAAAAGCATATTTTGTTGTCAGACTGTGAGGAAGCTGAGTATGTACTCAACTATACTTGGACAGTTATTAAAATGTGCATACTAGATTAAAAGAAATGCACAATTTAGAAGGATGATTTAGGAAAAAGAATTACGCATTGTGCATATATGTGTAAAAGAAGCAGCACCAGGTTTCTTACAAGAAAATAAAAAAAGACAAAAACTACAAACAGTTGGGATGCAGACGATTAGTAAGTTTGATATTTTCGGGGGCAGCGATGGCTATAATGTCATTCAGCTGGAGTAGAGAAGGATCTGCAATTTCGCTACTTTGTGCTCCTAGGATGCAGCAGTCTGACTCTGAAGGAGCTTCCCAGTTCTGCAACAGCACAGACTGGGAGACATTGCCTGTGCTATGTTAGCCAGAGTTGTTCTGTCTACAGTCACCTGCACTGGGTCGAGGTGCAGCCCAGGACAGAGCTGATGAGCTTATCTAACCTTTCCCTCTCAGCTGTAGATAAGCTGCTGCTCCAACTTTTCACACCACAGAACAGTGATTCTCAACCTTTTAAAGCAACAGCATTTCACTTTATAAAAATCGCAAGAAGCAAAAAAAAATTTATTAGAAGTATTTTTTATTGAAATATGATGAAAATATAATCTCAGTTGGATCAATTTAGTTACTCAATGTAAGTTTGGGCTTGTTTGGCTGAACACAAAGTTGATGTTCTTGAAATAAACGAAGAAATACACACACAAAAATCCCCCTCAGTAGATAATGAATGTCTGTCTTTGTTTCATTCCAGTTCAGGCAGCCGATTGGAGTGTACCGCCCTCTGGTGGAAGAGAATGGCGTTCGCATTGAACGCCATTAGCCGCTTTTCATTTTTTCTTTTCTAAGTGCCAGAATGAAACCAAAATAACGTTTTTGGAGGATTTTCTTAATTTTCTCATAAAACACACTTCGTTGGTGTTTGGTAGTGTAGTGTCAGGCCACACAAGAAGACTTTGGGGTTTGTTTTGAAGATATTCTGGGCAAAGAATGGAGGCATTAAATCTAAGGTAATGGATTCCAGCGCACGAGGAAACAGATAATACCAGGTCCTCAAAAAGACTTGAGCTTGAAAGTAGGCATGCAATGCATACATCCTGATAATGCTGCACCAGGATTTCTGAGTGGGGTCAGTGTTCTCAGGCTTGCTCATTTCTCCTCCAAATATAATGGCCATTTTGACCAAAACATTTTTAGTTTTTGGATCTCATGTCTCCAAAAGAAATACATCCCACAGCACAGTTACAAGCTGTAACCTGGGTTTTTGATGCAGCTTTTGGAGCTATGCCTATTTCTTAGCGATCCTTTCAATCAATTTTTTGCACAGGAGTAGTTTCACTGTGAATAACGATGCTCTCTCAGCAGCTTTGGAAAGCATCTCCACAAGGTCTTGTGCTTCAGTTTGGGATCAGTGAGCACATTTAGCACCTGGACATGCTCATCTTTGTGACACAGAATGGTTCCCTCCCGAAACATATGGCCTGACATTCCAACTGTATGGTTTCCACTGTTTAAACAGATGAATGTGGCGTCTTGAGTCATCTGGATAGATGACTCAAGGCATCTTGCTAAAATTGGGGCAAATTGCCAAGAATACACATTTTTTGAAAAATAAATTTATGCTCAGTAAATCATTTGCATTGATTCTGTGGTGTAAATACATCTGTTTTCCCTCATCAGTATGTCCTTTAACTCTCCACAGGCCTGGTTATGATATTTGACTCAGGTATGTTAACTTGGAGCACAGAAATATCAATAAGTTGCAGGATATCAGCTGTTTATTTTTTGTGGAGAAGCTGGTAATGTATTGTATTCTTTGGAAACTAGGAATGAGAACGGGAAGAGTTTACATTTTCTGCCCACCAGCTTCTGTTGGCTAAAAAAAAAAAAATAAAAGTAAAAAAAAAGTGTCATGCTGAGTGCTCTCTCTCTTTCTCTCTCTCTCTCTCTCTCCCTCTCCCTCCCTCTCTCTCTCTCTCTCTCTCTCTCTCCCTCTCTCTCTCTATTTCTCTCTCTCTCTTTCTCTTTTTCTGAATTTAAATTAATAATGTCATTTTCTTAAAGTTCAATCAAATGATCAACCATCACTGCCAGGATGAATATCTCTATCATTTTTGTAGGAACGCTTGTTCACCACACGGGGGCGATAGACATCTTCAGTTCAGCTGGTTCCTCTCTGACATCAGCAATGTTTAACTCCATTGTGGTTTTTATTAAAGTAAAAATAATACTAAGTGATCTACATTTCCATCCTTTTGGGGACATATATTAAAATATAAACTTGTGTACATTTGTCAAGGAGAGCGATTGTTTGGATTTAAAGGATTTAACAGTCATGATCATTTTTAGAAGTTACTAAGAAAGATTTGGGCAAAGTAAGTAATCAGTATGTTTTTTTTTTATGAATCTCCTACTTATTTGTGAGGAATTGTCATTACCATTCAAATGTATTATTTTTTTCCGTAAGTGAAAGCATTCAGTAACTAAATCTTTAAACTGTCTTTACACAAATCTTTATTTAGCCCTTTGAAATAACTCCTCATTTAAACCATGAAAGGATTAGAAGAAACACACTTGGTGTTTGGTTGACAGTAAAACGAGAGTCGATGTATTTAACTACGTATTTAAACACACAGTTCTGCGCGATTTGGACAATTCTACAAAATTTTATTTTTGTGTTCGAGGTTCTTTGAAAGAATTAATATGCACACACCTAGAGCATATTTTCCAAGCATGAAAACCAAAGGAGCGTAAAATAAAGCAAATCTCACATTCCTATAAAGGAGGTTTTGTGGCTGTTAAGCTTTCAACACTTAAAACATTAAAGGCTTCATTATTCTCCTCGCACTGAACGCATCAATTCACTTAGACACTAAAACAGTGAAAATATGCCTGTAAAGTGAAACTCCTCACTTGTTAAAAAGGCAGAGATACTGGCAAATGTTCATCCTTTTCTTGTATTGTTTTCTTTTGCAGAACACCAAATTACAGAATGCCATTGAAAAGGAAGAGAAGCACAACTGCTTCCTTTCTCATTCAACAACATGAGAGGATGTTGTGTCTGCTTGTTTTATTTAACGGCATCAATGGACAACAAAATAATAAACTGCTGGCGCTCACTTTGATTCCTTTTCATGCGTTTGAACAAGAGGCAGCAGCAGAACTCTGCTTCAAGGGTTAGCATTAATTCATTTACAGCCACACTCAAAAGAGAAACAATTATTCACAACAACAAATCAAACGCGCAAAATAGTCCATGTGGATCAAATTATACAGCCCCATTTGTCTTGTAAATGATTGCCATGCCCTTTTTTTTCTTTCTTCTCCTGTGATGGTTCATTGTGACTTTTGCATGAGTCCTTTGAAAGTGCTGAGTGTCCTCCTGAGCTGGTCGTTGGGTTTTATGACACGCATTAATGGGCTGGAACAGATCTGCCTTTTCTGGCATAAAGTGACAAAAAAATATCTGCTGTAGCGTTCAGCTCACTGTTACGTATTTATTATAAATAATCAGGAAATTTATGAGGAGTAAAAAGACTTAGAGAACCGTGTAGGTTTTTAGAGAAAAGAGTCTGAGAAGAGCAGAGGAGGAATGCTAATAACGGTCACCTTGGGAATGTGGGAGGCAAGAGAGAGAAATGGGAGGACTTTGACTCTAAATGGAGACGTCAGCTGCGGGGATGTGGGCTTGATGGATCTTTGTCATGCCCTTTGATATTCACTGTAGAAACGATGCTTGGTGTCTGTATGTTGGCTTTCTGCATGTACATCTCTCTACATCAGTACCAGTCTTAAGCTTTAAACCATGCTAATTTGTACTAGCGTTGTAAAGAAATATGAATGTTGATATTATTAAAAGTAGTTTTAATAATGTTGCAAAGCAAATTTAATAGAACTGCAAGTCACTGGTCTTGTTCTTACAATTGTCTTCTGCAGGAGATCTCTCCTGGTTGAGGTGTCACCTCTGCTGGTTTGCACATTAGAGGCATGTTAAACATACGCAACTATATGAAAGTGTTTTCAAATTCAAAATCTTTTGACCCTACGCTACCCTTCGTATGCTGAAAGAAAATGTCTTGACATTAACACATACATAAGCATAGACAAGTTTAAAATCATGAGATAGGATCTTGAAGTTTGACGGACAGATGTCCTGAGGCGAGTTCAGAGAGTCGGCTCCAGCTGCTGCACACACTAACAACATGACTCAGTTTCCACATCACTAACCCGGTTTGCCCAGCTGATAAATTTACCATGTTTTTTTAAATTTATTTATTGTTTTTTTAATGTCCTGCCAGTGCTGTTGTTGCTTTACATCAGCACCACAGCATTCACCTGCAGGCTCTGAATACTTACTCATAGCTTTCCAATATTATTATACAAATGTTTTCTGGGGGATTAAATTAAAGCTATACATACAAAAAACACTTGTGGTATGACGAGATAGTCCAAACTTCAGTTTACAGTATTTTTTTGTGAACATTTTTTTTACTACCAACCAATGATAAATATAGACTGTAAAGTAACAATTGATGTAGAATTAGAATTAGAAAATTTGGTAACACTTTATTTGAAAGGATGTGCAAAAGACTGACATGACACTATCATAAACATGACATAACATCTGAAGATGAAGGAGTCTTCATGAATGTTTGACTGTTATCATGAAGTGTAATTTGGTAAATAATGACACTTTTAATGTAAATTTGCTTTAAAAATTACATTAAAGTTCATTAAAAGTCCAAACTTTGCAGTAAAATGTATAAATTTACCAAATAATGCAAAGATGGCACTTTTAATGGACTTTAATGTAACTTTTAAAGCAAATTTACACTTCATGTAATAGACATCCATGGAGTTCTTCATCCATAGACTTCAGCATGACATAACATGTCATGTCATGTTTATGACAGCGTCATGTCAGCCTTATGCACACAACTTCAAATGAAATATTACCGAAAAGGTTTCCCTCACCAGGAATGTTTATTTTTACGCAACTGCACATGGGGAGTTGAAGGATTTATTTAACTGGAAAATGAAACAAATCTGTATAATACACTTTTGTCTACTTTTAAAAAAAAAAGAAAAAAAAAAGTTAAAAATTGACTTCTCTGGACAGGTTTTGCGTGTTGATGTGCACATTGATCTGTTTGGATTCTATAAATGGATCCCAGTGGATAATCCTGACAAACACATTTCAAACGGCTGTAAGTTTTCTGTGCTTCATGATACAGTCATCAGTGTAGCTGAGAGCTACCAATTAAAGATACAGGAACCCTACAAATAATTATTGATATATAAACACAATCAAAGAGTAATTCAACTTGAAGGGTAACGGCTATGTTACCTATTAAACCTGAAAGACAGCAGGTGGGTTAAAACAAATTAAACTGAAAGGACCTGTATTGAATAGATTTTTATTTTAAAAATAAAATATTTAATGTGGTTTTGAATGGCTTATTTTGGAGGTGTTTTTTTTATATAAGTCATTGGGTTTATTATTACTTCAAGCTATTGATAACACGCTGAATAATTAACATCTCTGTGCATGAATAATATTAGAATACCACTCTGAAGTCTCGGCATTGAAAAGTTGACAGAAAGACTTGTGTGCGATTGAAAAGACAAAGCATGTTTTCCAATTTACTGATGTCTTCTCGGCGTCTTGATAAGACGCAGCCACACTGTGCGCCCAGGGATGTTGAGACGAAATCCTTTGTTTGCAATTTCTGAGGGACATAGAAAAAAGTGAAACAAAACTTAAGGCAGAGAACAGTGGATGCTTGAGCAAAGCAGGAGAGGCAGCTGGGAGTATATTAAATACAAGCATGACTTAAATGCATATTTTAGCATGCAATAAACTCCATCTTGCCTTCAGCTTAGTTATGAACTGAATATTAATTTTGTACTTTGTTGCCTTCCTAATGGCCATAATTATGCTAATGGGCTATTTTTGTAATTTGAGAAGGCTGTGTGTTGGAGGAATCCAACGTCTCCCACGTAAGCATGCCTGTGTGTCCATCTGTTAGCTTAACACACATGCTAGCATTGGATTTATGATTTGGCAGTTTTTTCCTTCAGGTTCGGTTTGGTCAACTCTTTCAGCATTAGTGACATTTATTGAAGACTCTTGATCAAGCGACCTCAGATTAATGCACACTTTGGAAACTTCAAGACACAGGGTCAACATTGAATGAATTGATCAGCAGTTAGCATTGAAAAAGAAAAAAATAATTTAACTCTTATCAAAACACTGACTATCATTCAGTAGCACCTTTTGTCAAACTATTTAACTGTTTATGTCATTGGGAGAGACAACGGGCTGCATTCAATAACACAAAACAAGTCAAAAATTACACTGAAGCATTTTGTTTCAAGGTTGTGTGAAACTGTGTGAAAAATTCTCAACTTACTTAGATCAATAATTATATATGATTACAATTAAAGAATTACTTATTCACCATGCATTTCAGTAGAACATTCCATGACCACAAATGTCTATATACACTCTTCAAATAAGGGCTAAGCTATTTTAGAGAAGGCAAAAAAAGTGAAAGTGAAATTCTCATACTCATACTACAGTTATGTATGGTGCAACTGTACTAAAGTATTGATTAATTTAACATAATTTGGAATTAGGCTGTAACATAAAATGTGGAAAAAGTGAAGAACTCTCTTTATGCTCTTAAATTTCACTGATGGCTGTTTTCTTTGTGCCAGGATGTCATAAACTGTAAGAGCCACCATCTAACATCACTTGTTCTGTTTCTCATTGTATTTTTCTGTTTTTATGAATATGATAAACTGTGTGTTTTTGCTTGTTTAAAAAATGCAAACCCAGATTGAAAAGGCTTGCAGGTAAAATAAATATGCAACATTTCTAAAAAAAAACAAACAAAAAAAAAGAACTAAATATATGCATTAGTAGGAATATCCAGAAGCAGTAACCCAAGGTGTAAATAAATCTGGTGAAATTTTTTACTCAAATGTGACAAGATCCAATAATCTCACAAAGAAACCAACAAGCAGCTCATCTAGATCAAACTAGTCCTGTTGGATACAGGACTAGTTACAAAAAAGTTTGAATACAAAACAAAGATCTATAAATAAATCACAAATCCATCTAAGCAGCCCAGTAAACTTTACACCGGTGTGTACAGATTGTACTAATGCCTTGTCCTTTGTAGCCAAAATAATTATGAAGGATTTTTTCCACACAACAATCCAGAAAATGAAAAGAATGATTGGCTCATAACATGAGAAAGTGGTTTTGTCCCCTGATGCCTAAGCAGAACATCCCTGTAGAGACAGGCAACTACAAAACCCATATGCTCCTGAACACACAGTTCCCTTTGAGGACTCAGTACAAGAAGCCCTTGACAGAAAAAGACATCGATATTGTGTCCTCGCAGCAAAGGCTAAAGGAATTGGTTGCCAGGGCTTTGCTGACAACATAGAGATCTTTGCATGAGGCCTTGCACCGAGCCATCAAAGAAACACTCAGAGTGAGAGAGTGGAGGTAGTTGTTCCAGAACCAGCCTGGTTTCCCACAGAGGAGTACTAGATGCATAGGAGAGAGAGCGGCGTTGGGACTCCAGCGCTCTAAACTGAGTCCAGTGCATTGGACACAGCTTCACGGTTTTCTATGATTTGGACAAATAACAAGAACCACACCCTGGGGGAGGTGAGATATTTCTTTATGTCCAAACAGTAGAAGGAGCAAGTTGATCGGGAGCAGCGTCTGCGTTTTCTGGTCAGACTCTGTGGAGGAGATAGACTGGTGAGTGAATGGGATGAATTGGATCAACAGGAAGTGCAGGGTTACCCTGGAAATCCTCTCCAGAGACTCTGAACTTGATTAATTTAGATCCTCTTGGATAAAATGTACCTGAGGATTGGCTGGTGTGTGTTTACTGGGGACTGTTTTGCCTGCAGGACCCTCACAAAGGTAAAGCATATATATGCTGAAAACCAAACTCTGGTGGCTGGGTTAGAGAGTTTACACACACGTCATAATCAGGTCTCAAGATAAAGTAGAGTATAGCTGCCTGGTCTGTAATCTAAGCCTCAGAGGTCGGGTAAACAGTCCAGATGGGCGAAAGGGCAGCTAGAACAAGGAGAACAGACCCCAAATAGGATTTCTGTTTTTCATCCTGATAGAGAAGCGTGTTGTGAGATAAGACCAGAAAGAAGGCATACTCTCTCTCTCTCTCTCTCTCTCTCTCTCTCTCTCTCTCTCTATCTCTATCTCTCTCTTTCACTCTCTCTCTCTCTCTCTCTCTCACACGCGCACACACACACACACACACACATTTTTTCACATGACATATGGGCCACTTCCACTATTTACTTTTACTGCTCTAAACAGAACTCTGAAGTACATGGTAGACTAGCAAATCTGTTGCTAAACAAACACAAAGTCTCTGAGGCCTCATTTCTCTGAAACTGTGACACTGTTGACATAAACCAACAAACAGGGTCGAAGATCAGAGTCGCAGTTCCAAAAAGCAGAGTTTTTCAGGGGACACCCAAAAAAAACAAATTATAGTTCAAATTTTTACAGAATAGTAAGAAAATGTGCGTTTTCTCCTATGATTATTTGTGTTCATTCCAATTTCATAAAGCGAGTTTCCGCTGGATCTACGCAATGTGTTAAAATGGGATCTTTTTTTGCAATTTCAGTAAAAGTGTTGTTTTGTTTGTATGCAAAGTTTGTCGAGCTACAACGTTTTACGTCCAAGGTATTTAAGATCCAATCAGAAATAAGATACTTGGAAAGTTTGTTTGAGTTCCACTGCCCTCTGTGGCGCCATGTAGTGGCCAAAAAGTTCATAGATGTTGAAGGGAAAAGAGAAAAGAAGAAGCAAATTTTTTCTCTTAGCAATAACGTCAAAAAGTCATGTTTTTTTTATTATTGTACAGACCTAATAATCAGTTCTGGTTGCACAGTGTTTGGATGTGTTTTTCAAGCCTGCTCAAAGAAGCTGACTACATTGCTGACCATGCAGTCAATTAGAGCCGCACGCTGCAGTGTGTAGGGATTAAATGCAAGCAGAGTGGGAAAAAGTACAAAAATGAAACATAGTGCAAAATGATAACATAAGCGATTTGTTTCATTTGCTGTATTCAGTTTAAAGGTTTCATCAAAATATGTAATAACAAGCTGTCTATTTTAACAGCAACATGCAATGAAGTGAGTTGTAGTTTAAAAATGTATTTAAAATACAAGTGACAGTAAGAGAAGGGCTTTTTGTAAACTGTAATAGTCAATTCTTAGAATGCAGAATCAGTGACTAGAGTTGGACTTCCCATCTCTAGCATGGTGTTTTTGTTTTGATGATCAAATCTAAATTTTTAATTCTCTTAAAGAGGAAACTCTAACTTGTGCATAGATATGAACTGCTCTACAATATTACACAAATGCCCTTCCACTGTCCTCTGTAATTTTAAGTTATAACACTTGTTTTAACAAAGCAATCAACTTTCTTTCAGCTTTATGTACTTTGCAGCTGGTGAAGCCAACTAATACTTTGTATTTGTACTATTGACAATTTAATTTGCTCTAAAGTTTCTACACAAACATCAAGAAGCTCTTGACTTCCACCTGGGTGCTTCACTAAACTGGTTTGGAAGAATGTGTAATAAGGGAATATGAATAAGTAATAACGGCAACATCTGAGCCACCAGCGAAGAACATCAGTTCAGGCTTTGGAGAAAAAAGATCAACTAATGAAACATGTAGTTACCACATCCAGAAAAGGAAAAAATGTTTTATCTTGTTTTTTTAGTTATTTGCTTAGCTTGTTTTCATCGAAAGCACAACCTGCAGTTACTCTTCATTTTGACCTTTCTTGTCAAAGACATCTGTGACACAAAGTACAAGCCATCTATTTCAACGAGGGTGTTTAAGACAAATAGCTGTTGCACTCTGGAAATGGGTACGGCATTCTGACGGATGGCTTGGCATGTTATTAGCTTTTATGAAAGTCTGAGCCAGATGTCAAAGAAAGCCACATTTGTCCCTGTCTTCATTTGAAGCTGGTGCAGACATTACAAATTAATGAGACATTGATCACTTAACTCTGCAGAAACAGCTCGGGATCAGGTAATAAGTACAATAAATCAGATTGTTGAGCTATTGCCGCTGAAGCATGTTGAGCTCCTCAGGGATGAACTCGCCGAAGAGAACGGAGCGGATGGGGAAACGTTCAGCTGGAGAGGCAGAGCCACACCTCCAGGGTTGTAAATAAAAATCTATGATTTTAGGTCTATAGCTCAAAGTACTTAACATGACACGAAGAGGGATGGTGGTCTCAGTTTGTCTCTTAGAAAGGCTTGTTTACCTTCTTCTGGCAGGGATTAGGAGAAAACATTTAACATCCGGAATAAATAGACATTAATAAAGCCTATAGCTGTTTCCACGAGTGAATAAAAAAACACTCATATTTAATGATCCAATTTACTGACATTAACTTCGTCTTTACAAGAGAACAGAGCTGTCAACAATGTTGAAATGATTAAATTAAGCAGTTATATATATACAACAGCCTGAAAATTATATATAAACTAGACTAAACCAGTTTAGTTTGGACTACTTTAGGCTACTCTAAACAAGTCAGACTAATCTACTGTAGTTAGTTTTTAATAATTAAAAGTCTAAACTAGATTAAACTAACCTGTCAGAAAGGAGATTATGCGTCACTGGTAAATGACTTAAATGTTGTAACAAAAGGAAACCAAAGAGAAATAGAGGAAGAAATAAGAACTGTCTCAGGTCTTTATTTATATTGATAGCGTTTAAATTTGAGAGTGTTTGGAAACCATTGTGGGGGGAGGGGGAGAAAAAGTTTGGGAACCACTGCCTTACAGAGTCACCCTTGGGTCACTTCCTGGTTGTGATTTTCCCTCTGATGCTCACCATGGAAACTCATTTCTAGCCACTGGCGTTCAAGAATGCTGGTCTTGCACGTTACTGAACCGCCTGCTCAACAAATAGCTGGTTGGGATCAATCAAGAAAATGATGATCAAGTTCTTACCACAACTTACCTGTCCAACATTAACACTTCCTCTTCCTCATATTACTCATTTGATGGTTAAGCAAATTCTTATCAAGAGTTAATGTTGTACAATAAACCTTGGTGTGTCCATCCATTGGAATTTTAAATTAAACCGTTCCACCGTTACAGTGGGTTTCTGACGCACAGGCTTCCTTTTAAGCCATTATAAAGGATGAAATATTCATCCATCCATCCATCCATCCATCCATCCATTTTCTTCTGCTTATCCGGGATCGGGTCGCGGGGGCAGCAGCTTCAGAAGGGAGGCCCAGACTTCCCTCTCCCCAGCCACTTCTTCCAGCTCCTCCGGGGGAACCCAAGGCGTCCCAGGCCAGCCGAGAGACATAGTCCCTCCAGCGTGTCCTGGGTCTTCCTCGGGGCCTCCTCCCGGTGGGACATGAACACCTCACCAGGGAGGCGTCCAGGAGGCATCCTGACCAGATGCCCGAGCCACCTCAACTGGCTCCTCTCGACGTGGAGGAGCAGCGGCTCCACTTTGAGTCCCTCCCGGATGACCGAGCTTCTCACCCTATCTCTAAGGGAGAGCCCGGCCATCCTGCGAAGGAAACCCATTTCGGCCGCTTGTATCCGTGATCTCGTTCTTTCTGTCATGACCCAAAGCTCATGACCATAGATGAGGGTGGGAACGTAGATCGACCGGTAAATCGAGAGCTTCGCTTTTTGACTCAGCTCTCTCTTCACCACGACGGACCGGTACAGCGCCCGCTTCACGGCAGACGCCGCCCCAATCCGCCTGTCGATCTCCCGCTCCCTTCTTCCCTCATTCGTGAACAAGATCCCCAGATACTTAAACTCCTCCACTTGAGGCAGGACGACCCCCCTGACCCGGAGAAGGCACTCTACCCTTTTCCGGCTCAAGACCATGGCCTCGGATTTGGAGGCACTGAGCCTCATCCCGGCCGCTTCACACTCGGCCGCGAACCGTTTCAGTGAGAGCCGCAGATCACGATCTGATGAAGCCATCAGGACCACATCATCTGCAAAAAGCAGAGATGCGATCCTAAGGCCACCAAAACGGATCCCCTCAACACCTCGGCTGCGCCTAGAAATTCTGTCCATGAAAGTAATGAACAGAATCGGTGACAAAGGGCAGCCTTGGCGGAGTCCAACTCTCACCGGAAACGAGCCCGACTTACTGCCGGCAATGCGGACCAGACTCTGACACCGGTCATACAGGGACCTGACAGCCCGTATCAAAGGGCCCGGTACCCCATACTCCCGGAGAACCCCCCACAAGGCCCCCCGAGGGACACGGTCGAACGCCTTCTCCAAGTCCACAAAACACATGTAGACTGGTTGGGCGAACTCCCATGCACCCTCCAGGACCCTGCTGAGGGTGTAGAGCTGGTCCAGTGTTCCACGACCAGGACGAAAACCACACTGCTCTTCCTGAATCCGAGGTTCGACTATCCGACGGACCCTCCTCTCCAGGACCCCTGAATAGACCTTTCCAGGGAGGCTTAAGAGTGTGACCCCTCTGTAATTGGAGCACACCCTCCGGTCCCCCTTGAAATATTAATATAAAAAAACTCTGGATCTATTTAGAGTACCATCTTCTTTTTTCTTCTCTCCATCCCTTTGATGTTTTATCATTCTGCAGCTCTCCTGTACCTCCTGCTTCTCCACGCCGTATTACAGAGATCTCTATAGGTACTTGAATATCAGACAGCTGCACTTCCTCTCTTGCTTTTGTAGAACGTGGTTGTGTCTTTTTGGCTCACATTTCAATTCTCATCCAAACGGGCATTTCAGTGCTTCAGATGTTGTTCTGGCTTATTTTGTGACCGTCTGGATGAGTCGTCAGTGTACTCAGAGGAATATGTCTGTGAGCCAGCCACAAGTGGGAAAGTTTTCCATTCTGTGTTTCCTCCATTTATTGATCCCACTGTGATTTACTGGAGTCACAAAAGTCTGACATTCACACACCGATGTTCAGACCAATAACAAAAATTGTTACGATTTTTGGTAAGCTTCATAGCGTTGCCCTGGAATTACATATGTCACTGCCACATGTTTGAGACTGGCAGAATTTTTTAAAATTTAAAACGTCAATAATCCATGCCTCCACGAAGCAATGCAAAAGTCATCAGTACGAAGAGAAGCGTAGAAAAAGAAGGTAGTTTTTACTCCGCTAGTTTGTGCTCAAGTTCCTTGTGTTAGTAGCTGAATTCAGTTCAAATTCAAATTCAAAGATACTTTATTGATTCCAATAGGAAACTAAATATGTTTTGCTATGTCATGTTGTTATGTTGGTGTATTTTTTAGGCCCAATTTATCCCCTTTTCAAACATTTTTGTAAATAAATTACAAATTCCTTTTGAAAATATCTGGCGTAGTTGGCTGGTCTGTGCCATCCCTGACAAGGTGTAAATTATATCTATATGAGGGGAAAAAATGCTTATTAGTATTTTAACCTTTCTAAAATATGCTTTTTTTATTTTTAAAAGCTCTTTCAACTCTGACAAAAAGATGTAATTTGATGTGACACAAATGAACCTTTAACATCCAAACTGTCGGCTGGGAATATAACCACTTCGGTCAAAAGTCTATAATTCCCCACTTTCTTCTTACTTTCGTCAATACCAACAGGATAGCCGCCCTCTTTGAATAATCTTTATTGGCCAGAGAGCGGGAGCTCGGCATTGGCAGTAAGTGTTTGCTGTCTTTGTTGATTAAGTTTCTTTGGCCGTAATGTTCAAATCCGCAGTGCACCAGAACAAAAAGAAAAGAAAAGTCTCAAGTTTGTCTGCTGATTACGGCTCTAAACTGTTATTTCCTTAAAAAGGAACCCGATCACATTACAAAGACCGATGTAATCTCTCTCTGCGGCCGCTGCAATCAGGGGAAATGGTTGTAATCCCATTCTGGCATGTTTGATTAATATCACTGCCCTGATTTGTATTGTGCTCACAGGGCGTGTCATGGCGTTTATGTAATATCGACACCCCACCTATATATATAATCTCTCACTGCGGTTGCACAGATGCGAACAGTGTTTTTTCCTTTTCCTTCGTGTCGGTGGCTCCGTAAACCTCGGCTAGCGTTTGTTTTGGGATTTAAGTGCTTTCCACAATAGAGCTGTCGCATTTGATTGATTTCAGTTTGACTGGGCTCCTCACAGCGTCTTTGTCCTGGCTCTAAAATTAGATGTTCGAACTTGTGCTGCTCATTTATGACACTTCCTATTCAGTCCGAGCTGAGAGGAAGTCAGGTATTTCACCGAGGCGGAGAGGCGGGACCCGGGACCCGGAATCCATTTGGGAGTCCGACACGTACGCCGGGCTGTAATTTCAAGCTTTAAATTTTCCAATTCCAGCTGCTGAAGGTCAGGAATCCTTTGAGCGAAACTAGATTTAGTTTTTATATACTCAGACTCCTTGCTTAATAATTTATTCAATAATCACATTCGTGTTTGCTTTTTGAAGGTGGTACTCATTGATGGCTGTTCCATCTCAGTTAAAATAATGATAATAATAATAAAAAAAGAACTCGGCTTTCACATCTTCCATAGAATTGAAGATTTAATATCTGACTACCAAAAGTTTAATTAAACTCAAATTCACCCTCATAAAATACAGGAAAATACCTTATCCCCATTTTCTCCATACAAATCCTTACAAATCTTTAAATAAAACACTGAATTTTTTACAGTCGTTTTGAATGTAAATATTTCTTGATTGCAATTTATTTTTCTCTGATTATTATTGGCTCTCACCGCTAACGAATGTGTTTGCTCAATATATTCTCATTTGTTAAAATATAGAGGTCATCCTGTATTTGTGTTGAGAGTCATTCATAGGATAAATAAAGTAAATATTGATTAGTAATTAATGATACACTTCAGGGAAAAATGTGGTGAAGACAGGTTGGAGGCATGAACTCGTATTCAGGGTCAAACTTTCAACAAAAAGTTGCATTCTTTGCAGCTTTCTAAATATGTTTTCCTCTGGCAATAAATCCATCAGACTGAATGAAAATGCTTCAGCGTCTTTCCAAAAGCTGCTTGTCCAGAGTTGAATTTGTAAAAACCAACATATCACCCTGAAAGCTACGTCTTTCAACATTCTTTTTCTTTTATTATGTCAATTATTCTTCTGCATGATACAACACATGATTGAGTTTTCAAGATCCCACACAAAGAAGACACGTAAAGACACATGCTAGACTAGCAGCCATACATACATAAAACTAAAAACAAAAGGGACTAATAATAACAACTAACAGCGACAGTGTGAACTGTACAAATGAACAATTATTGAGCCGATATGTTTGTTTTGAAGGCTACATTTGAGCTCCAGCTAAGAGTCTCTCCGCCTCGGGGAACAAGCTGCTCCTCAGCACCTGATGCTCTGCAGCCTTCTGCCAGAGGAGAAGAGAATGAACATTTTGTTTCTTGGATAAGTTTTTCTTTGGTAAACTCCTGACTTTGTGATAATTTAATTACAATTGTATAAGTGCTAAAAGGGAAAATGCACTTCTGGCTCCTTGCTTCCCCGAGGTCAGTTATGGCTGCAGTCCAGCAGTTCACTGCCATCAGTGTGTGAATTTGTGTATGCAAAGGTGATTGGCTGAATGTGTGTGTGCATGGGTGAATGGCTGTAGTGTGAAATGCTTTGGGCTCCTCTGGACCTCGTAAAGTGCAATGCAGGTAATTTACCAAAAGTTAGAACTGCATTTCAAAAAGGTTTTAATTCACCTGCACACATAAAGATTGGAGTAAAGGAAAGTACAAGTTTTCCAAGGATGTTTAATTTCTTTACCCTTTAAAAGAATGATGGACATATCAGGGAAAAAAGTGAAATAAAGTATAATCAGAAGTTTGAGTTTCTGTCTTACTGTTTGACTCATGGCTTAGAAAAGTTACTCTGTATGCATAGATCCACATCTTCAGATCAGGTGGGTCAAATTCACTTTCGTTTTAGGCCAAATCAAGATCACAAAGGCTCTTAAAGGGCCGATTGTGCCAGAATGTATTGATAAAATTCGTTCACAAACTGTTAAAATATTAATGAATTCTTCAAATTAAATAATATTATTGAACATCTATTCAGTCCCTCCATGATTGTGATTTCTTTTTTGCAATAAAATTCAAAGTGTTTGTGGAACCAATTTGGACATGTTTGCATTTATTTGTCACAGTAAATGTAACTTTTTAATTACTCGCTGGATAGATTGACTATGATAGGACATCAATTAAGGCTGAGGCAGCTGTTTAGTACAAGTAAGAAATTATGTATTAACTCAAAAAAGTGTGTGAATTTTAGATTTGGTGTGAATTTCCACAATAATTCTCAAGAAACTGGAGGGACTGACATAATTTGGCAGTAAGCAGATAAAAACTGCATTGACTTAATTGATGACACAATGTTTCAAGGACACTTCGTGTTTAGTGTTTAGTCTAGAGGGCCACATAAAACGCTATGGCGGGCTGGATTTGGCCCACGGGCCTCGAGTTTGATTTAGAGTAACCAGTTTGTCTTCTAATCCTGTTTTTGGAATGAAACACTCACCAAATAATTTCTGCCAATATCCTTTTTGCTTCTTAATTGATTGTTTTAATGATGCAAAGCACTTTGAGCTGCCTTGTTGAGGGATTGTGTTGTACAAATAAACTTGATTTGACTTTTTAACAAAGTGATTATTGGCTCAGAGTAAGTAATTATGTCCATGATGTTGCTCTATAATGTGACTTGATCTAGTCCCACACTAAAATCAGTCCTTGCTGCAGTTTGCTCAGTTTATCCACACAACATTCCCTGCTGCTTTCCTCCTGCTGCCTCCAGCTGTTTGTGTTTTCTCTTATATGTAAATGTACAGCAGGTAGAAGTGATATTTTCATTGAGATTTCAGGATCAGTCACACAATGTAGCTATGCATACATTACTGGATGTGTGTACAGCTAATACATAATTCATCAGTTCAAAACACCTTCTTCACCAAAACAAACAAATAAATCAAAGTGATTTATGGTGCTGTGATCCAACAGTCTTCATAATCAGTCAATCATCTATACATGATGTACACATGTCTGCAAAATTAAACATTTACAGTTTATTTGCTTGATTTCTTAAAGCGGGGTTGTGCCTAATAGATGCAAGCAGTCAGTATCTTATTTGCTGCCAGAACAAAATGACTTGCTTCAGCTTTGCATATGAGGAATATACACAGAGTTCAATGTTGACTTACACTGTGTGACCTCGGTCCATTTCTCCACATCCAATGCTAAACACCAGTGAACCTGGTCAAAATAACTATCTGAAGCAAAAGGTAACGAGTATTAGGGCCAGGTTAAGAGAAAATAAAGTAAAAAATGATATGAGAATGAAGTCGGAATATTTTGAGATTAGACATAATAAACATGTTATTATCAGCAGCAGATGTGTTAACTGGTTAAGTATTTCCTTATCTGATAAGCTTATAGTTAAGTATAACTTCACAAGATGCTCAACGTTCCTCACTTTACTGCAGTCGTAAAACTGTTTTTTTTGTGTCTCAGTTCTCACAATATTATTACTTTATTGTCGTGATTTTAAAACCTTAATTTTGTAATCCTTTTGTTTCTGTTGTAAAAAGCTTACTGTTCAAGCCACTCTAAAGTTTTGCTTTCTCTTTACTTCAGGATGATTCTGTCCAGCTTTGTTTTTTTTCTGTGGTTCAGAACACACAAGAGAGTAGACAAACAAATAAGTGCCTTTTTGCAATAAAAAATACATAAATAAAATAGCAGCGGTGTAAATGTTGCTCAGTACATCTGAAATTTTAGTTTTATTTCACAAAGTTAGACATATTTTTCCTGTTGCATTTTTCTTCAGTTTTTGTCCTTTTTAAATCCAAATTGAATGTTTCAGATCAGAAAACCAATTTTATTATGAGACAAAGAAAACCTGAGTTAATATGACCAACATCTCTTAAAATATGGTTTCATTTACTCAACACTTTCCAAACCTGGTGGAGCTCCAGCAATGAAAACAGGACGTAAACAAAGCCCTCCAGTCCGTTTCCGACATTACAAACGCCGCAGCCAAACGTCAGCGACTTTGTAAAATCAGATCCA
This sequence comes from Poecilia picta, assembly GCA_033032245.1. NCBI lineage: Eukaryota > Metazoa > Chordata > Actinopteri > Cyprinodontiformes > Poeciliidae > Poecilia > Poecilia picta. The sequence continues at coordinate 23,790,965 of CM065353.1, read as the reverse complement.
ATCGTTTCAAACCTCAGAGTCCATGCTTCCAGCAAGCAATCATTTCTCAATTACCGAGGGTCCGGATCCTCTAAGTGAAGCAAAGCATAGGTCAAGGGGCTGCTTTTTAATACCAAAAGTAAAAATACACACATCAAAAAAAGTTTGATTTTGTTTCATCAGTTCATGAAATGTTTTCTTGGGGATCATGACGATTTTTTTTTTTTTTTGAGTAGAAAAGCTTTACATTTGGGCCTTTGTGTTCTTTTTGCTCTGCAGTGTTTCTTTTCCTGGAGCCCCATTTTATCTAATCCCTTTGACTCATGAACTTTGACCCTTGCTGAGGTAAGTTGGGCCTGCAGTGCTTCAGCTCTCTCTCTGGGATCTTCTCCGACCTCCTGGATGAATCATTGACGCGCCCTGCAGTCATTTTAGTTGGTCAACAACAAAAACTTACTCATGCATTTATAGACTCCCACAGACTGACAGATGTCACTCAGTTTGTGCCTCATATGATCTTTTCTTTGTGAAAATAAACCTCAGCTGAGACAAAAGAAGTCTGTAAGAGGCATGTAACTCGAATGGGTTACTGAAACATTTACAGCGGATTCAAAGAACCTACTTTCCAAAAATCCAATCAATCTCTTTAACCTGAATCAGGTGCAGTTTTTCCAGTGCTTTGAAATGTGTTGTCCTTATCATGTTTTTTGTTTTCTGTGACAAACTTCACAAAAGTATCTCTCAGTATGCTGAGGAAATGTTAGAAAAACTCAATATGCATCCAAAGAGAAATTCTTTGCTGACAGAATTTATTTTTTATGGATTCACAAATAGAAATTAGACACAACCAGGTCTTTTTCTTAAATCTTTTAAACCATGTACAGTTTGGCGACCTCTTGACAAATGCTTAAAGTTTAAAGTGGGAATTAAACATATAAAAAAATACACTATGTTAAGTTTCAACCATGTGCACTAGAAACAATATTCTGCCCCTTCACCCACCTGCCATTACCATTTTAATTTTTAATACTTTATTTAATATAGTTGCAATGTACACGCCACATTCAAACACTCAGGATAAAACACAAACTGTTTTCTCTTTTTCTTGTGGAAATCCTCGCTGGTTCAATTCTTGTAGCACAACATTATAAAACTGGTTTTATATTTTTACATCATCTTTTTTCTGTAAATAAATATGATCCCTGACTCAAACTCCAGACAGAATAAAATAAATACATAGAAGGGAATTATCTGCGTTATTTACATCACAATGTTACGGTTCAGATGCCGTTTAACTGGATATAAAACCTTGACCAGAAACTCTTTTTATCAAATTTAACATCTTCACTAGGTGATGCATTCTGCTTAACATGATCCAATAGAAAAAGAAAAAAGAAAAAAAAGAAGAAAAAGTGTGGGTGCATAGAAAACAGCTGTGCAATTGTAGCAATTGAGAGATACATTCACTTTAAAAAGATACACCAAATACATTTTCATAAAAGGACATTTTTTTTTATTTTTAACAGTGATAGTGAATCTTTCACTGATTGCGCACACAGAAATTCAGAAATTTAACATAAGCACTACATGAACTGCATGAAGATCAAATTATATGCAAGCGACAACAATACTATAAATTTACTTATATTTCTTTTCCATTTAGAGCAAAAATGTTTGTAAAAATGGACAGAATGTTGCCGTTTGTGTATAAAAATAACATAAAGCTTGAAAAATTGTCAATGCAGAACTCAACTGATGCAAAATATTTATCATATACATTTTTTTCCTCGTTATTATTTGGCATCGATTATTTCAAATCACAGTCATTTCAACACAATATAAAAGCGCCCCATCTTCAGCGCGGCTCCCTCGGCGTGATGCGCTTTTACCACCGGCATCAAGCGCAACAATTCATTTGTCTCGAATGAATCAGTCCGGCTGTTCTCATAACCTCTGAGAAAATAAGAGCGGTCCTTGCTGTGCTCCCCATCGTGTACCGTGAGTACATGTCCGCTGCTGCAAGCAAACCCCCGAACCTACCAGAACCTACCAGGCCTCATGATGACAGCAGTGAAGGTTTGATGTTGAAACTGTGCTCGTCCAAAACGTCAGTAAAAACATGCTGCGCACTCACGCTCACTTCAAATCGTTAAACCATAAGCAATAAATATTACGTTAAACATGGTAAGCTTATTTTTTGACTCCTTTTAGCAGTGATCTAAATGGGGTGTTTTTTTTGTTTTGTTTTGTTTTTTGTTTTTGCATATTTTTCCCCTTTAGGTTACCATCGGTGCAAGCTGAGAGTTTTGTGCTAAAACCAAAACAAAATGTCGTCTTCAGACACTAGTTTCGTCTCCCTCCTGTGGGCACGAGCGGCGCTGCGCCCGATCCACCAGACTGATGTCCTCCGTCGTAGTGCTGCCGCTGCTGGTGGCGCCTCTCTGAGGCGGGAAGGTGAACTGCAGGGCCTGTCTGTTTTTGGCGGATCTGGCGTTGCCCGTCCCGTTGCTGTAACAGACCACCAGCCTGCGGTTCTCCTCGGGCGCAGCCGGGCGGGCCGGGTGGCAGTTGGCGCGGGGCGAGTCATTGCTCGGGTCGCTGGCGTTGTTGTCCTGAAGGTCGGTCAGGTTCCGGTGGCGATGCTGCCGCTCTTGACGTGCGGCGTCTGGCTGTGGGTGTGGCGGTATTCCTCGTCGATGTCCTTCCCCAGCTTCCACCTCTTCCACTTTTTCAGCATCTCGGACTGAACCTGAGAGGCGATTGGAGTGGAGAAGCGCAAAGGGGCGCCGGCGACACAGAGAACTTCGTTAGACGAAGGACAGCTGGCCAACGACTGCGTGTAAAAGCTTAGATTTGTAGATGGCTACTGTTGCGGCACAACTTCTTTTCAAGATCAAAATGAAATAGCTTTTAGCTTTACAAAAGAAACAATAAGTGGTTCAAGGGGAAATATCCAGCACTGCAACAACGACAAAGATCAAATCAGAGTGTTCCTGGCGTGAATTCAAGAGTGCCTCACCTCTTTATTGACGAAGCAGTACAGTATGGCAACCAGCAGGCCCTGCAATGAAAGTCGGACGTTTAATCTGAACAATTTTCTATTATTTTAAACAAATAACTAAAACATGCAATATTCCTGCTTTCTCAATCTGCTGCTAGTTTCTTGTCGTTCTCGCCGTAACGTTACTCACAACTTCACTCAACCAGCCCTGGGAAGTAATTGAAGGAGTCATAGTGATGGTATGATTAAATCAGGCTAATCGAGACTTAATCAGCTGTGGGACATCAGTCGAGAAACGTCGGACCCTAAACAGTCAGAGCGTTTTCATGTCACACAGGCGTAACAAACGCTGTGCCAAGTGGTTGTGTAACAAATTGGACCAGAGAGGGGAAGAAGATTTAAACGTTGCTCTTCAGCTCTTTGAAGTTTATTGAAGTGTTACACCTGTTTAAGGGTTGAATTGATCTGTTTCACCTGCATAAATGAAGTGAAAGATGGAAATGTGAGTTTTAAAAGTACAACCAATGTATGGCCAGTGTGGCTTAAAAGGCTTTTTTCCAACTTCAAATAGATTTTGCAAAAAAAAAAAAAAGTGGAAGAAACACCATCTCCCAAGTTGTTTGGAAAAGCTACAGACGCTTCTCACTGAATTGAATCTCACCCAGAAGTTTGATACATTTTAGCAATTTATTTAGAAAAAAAATATTGATGCTCATTTTATACATTTGCACAGAGTGACTGACGTATTTCAATTGTTTATTTATTTGATTTGGATGAACGTGGCTTCCATGTAAGCTCAAATGTAGTTTCTCTGAAACATTTAATTTCACACAAGACAATTTAAACATAGATAAGTTCTTAATTCTTTCAGAGAAGCATTCAAGCGGGTTGCTGAGGTGTTCAGGAAACCTATGCCAATTTAACAGCAACTATCAGTACATCTGTATCGCTGGGTCTCGACAATACTCCTTTGGTTCTCTATGGGGATTAAATCAGGGCTGTTTGATTTTAATGATCATTAAAAACCAATATTGATACTTTTTGGAAGTGTAAGTAGGTCTGGTAAAAGATTTAATCATCTCCGTTAAGACTGTCAGCTCAGGGAAGCATAAAATGCTCAAAAATTTCCTTGAAGACATCTGCAGTGATTTATTATTTGTGGACCGTTAGGTTCCGTGTCTCCCTGCTCCTCGTCCAGTGAGACTTGAACACAATGAATGCAACATTCTCAGCTCTGACTCAAGCTGCAGTCCATGCCTTCTACATCTGCGTCAAACTCTTCAAGGCGTTTTTTTTTTCTAAATCACCTCAAGGCTTCAGTTCTCTCCTGCTGCACCTTTTCCTACCACATTATTCTATCAACTCTACTCTCTGTTAAAATGCTTGGTTACAGCAGTCCGTGAACCACCATCTTCTTTAATTTTATTTACTTTTTGTAGTTTACCTTGTGCAAGATGGCTTTTATGTTAGGCAAGCAGTTAGCAAAACAACATTTTTGCATTTGTCACGTCATATTTGCATTTTTAGAGCTGCTGAATCTATTGTTCGTCATCAATGAGTTTTATTTTTTTAATTGAATTGCTTAAATAAAATAAGCTAATTAATTAAATGCATTAAGATGTGCTTGTTAGTGGAAAAATAATTGAATGTGCAACCACGTATGTATGTTTATTGGACGGCTGGCATTTGAAGGTGCAGATAGAGCAAAGAAAACAAAACCTTGTTTTTTATTCTTATAAAGGGTATAAACAGAATAAGTATGGGATTCATAATGCTAATAAACTGCAGAAACAAAGGTTTCGAGTTCAGACCTGGAAGGAGTTGAACAGGAGGTCACAGAAGAGGCGAATGAGGCGAAGCATGGAGCCCTTCGGGACGGACTCATCAATGACGAAGGTGAAGAGGATGGCGTGAATGCCGAGCAGCGGGATGAGAGTCAGCGTGGATTTCGCCAGCCTGCAAAACAACAACAAAAACAATGAAGACTTTTTAAGTGTGACACATAGCAAAAAGGTAAACTCTTGTTTAAAATTCAACCACCTCAACAGACTTCCTCTGCAGAATATTTGGTGTAAAATGAAGACTGCAGAGTAAAGCTTTGACAAAAAAGAAAGTGAAAAATACAATAAGCTGTAGAAAAAAAAACAATGGTTGAATAAAGGTGCATTTGTAATGCCATTTCCATTTTTAATGCTATCTTCTGTTTAATTAAATTAATGTAATGTAAAACAATCATTGTTTACCAATCCCGGGCAGTTGTGATTGTCTTAATATGTACCACAGAACATAGATCCAATAAATTATTCTGAATATATTACCTAAAACATCTTATGACAGAGGTACTTTCTCTGTAGAGATGCTCAGAAGCATCTTCACTTCCTTTCATTAAATATTTCCACCAAGGTTGGCTGATTCATCAGCGTGTTTGAATTTAAGCTCAACACTGCAATTTAGCAAAGGTGGCTGCATTTTGCTCTCAAACAGAAATGAAACACTTCTGTAGAGAAATTCAAGGTCATCAGTAAATATGATCTACAGAAGGGGATACAGACTGGGAGACGATTGAAATAAATGACTAGGTCTATTCAACCAGTAGGGGGCTGCACAATGGCACAGTTGTTAGAGCTGTTGCCCTGCAGCAAGAAGGCCCTGGGTTCAATTCCCAGCCTGGGTCTCTCTGCATGGAGTTTGCATGTTCTCTCTATGCATGTGTGGGTTCTCTCTGGGTACTCCAGCTTCCTGCCACAGTCCAAAAACATGACTGTCAGGTTAATTGGTCTGTCTAAATTTCCCTAGGTGTGAGTGTGTGTGTGTGCATGGTTGCTTGTCCTGTGTGTCTCTGTGTTGCCCTGCGACAGACTGGCAACCTGCCCAGCATGACCCCACCCCCCGCCCAGAACACCAGCCAGAGATCAGCACCAGCAACCCCCCCGAACCCCACCAAGGGCGCAAAGAAAATGGATGGATGGATATTCAACCAGTAAGGTCACAAAGCTTCACCTTTGGTTCAGGATCCCTTTAAAAGATCAAGTTTGCCTACTAGAGCTTTTTTCAGGGTGGATTTTTACCGGTTTTTGTCAGTTTTGGTAATGGAAGTGTACCTTTGAGATTTACTCTTTTTAAAATTCTTCATGTTATCAACTTTCAAAAGTACCGTCATTTACTGATTCATTTTCAATAAAAGGGCATTGTCTCACCTGAATTTGTAGTCGGTGTATCTCATCTGATGAGCTCTGAGTTTAGACATCAGGATTTTAATTATTCGGATGAAGATGAAGAAGTTAATCTGAAATATGACGAGAGTCACAGAAAAACATTCAGAGGAACAATTTAGAAACAGAGGAAAGAAATTCATGGAAAAACAAGGTTGACATTTTGAAGCTGCAGTAGATATTTTTTTGTAAAGGTTCTGCACACCACTTTGTGGTGAGAATTTTCTTCTTTTTCTCCTGATGGGGTGGGAGCATCCTAACCTGCAGGGTATTTACCTCCAAAATAAAAGCATTACAATGAGACCTATGCTTGGTGATCAAGTTCATGGCCAATTCTGAAGACGTAGTTTCTAAAGTTTTCTGTAGACTCTTATAGCAGATATAACTCTTACAGCACTCAAGTTTTTGGAGTTTGAATTTTGCCAACATTTATCTTGCATGGAATCAGCAGTAAATCAGCATGAACTACTCTTCACATAAGCAAACATCCACATGGGAAAGTCTTGAACAACATTCACAACCAGCAATTATTTTCAATTCATTTATTGATGCTTTGATAAGGTAAGTTCTTCATAAAGTACAGGTGAATGTTTTTGAAGTCTGTCATGAAGCCTTAAACTGCATTCATTGTGTGGGCCTGTTTGCACAGTGAGCGCTGGCATCTCATTTCTAGACTCCTGCCATGAGTTTAAATTTAATCTCAGAGAACCAACAGGTGTCGACGGCACTAATCTAAAAGATTTGCAGTCAGCCTTTCCACTGGTTTTCAGCTTCATCCTGTAAATAGGGCTGTAAAGCACATCTGCACTAAATCTAAATGGAAGCATGACTCATCATGCAGAACAGAAGAGGGTCTTGTTATTGCAAACATTAACAAGAGATTGTTTGGTGAATGACAAAAACAACATTTTTTAAAAAAAATATGCAATGTGCATTAGGAGACAGTTTTTAAGCAACTTCAAAGAAGAAGAAGTGATATTTTCTCTTCAGGAGAGCTGGGTGAGATTTGTGAAAGCGAACAGGTGGGAGGATTATTAGTTTTTCACCCAACATTTCTCTGTCGTCTGAATGTAAGTGGCATCACCTACGAGGTTAAGGACAAACAAAAAGGTGTAATTCTGGTTACTTTCAAAGCCCTGTGAGTTTGATAAGCTGCTTTTTAGAAATCCAAAGTTTCTTTAAGCACAGCCTTGGCTCTCAGACCTCTCATCACTCGGGCCGACACAAAAGGTACGCTGATGTTTGTGTTCCCCCTGCACAGTTACCTAGTGTCCTTGTATGTGAGGATTAACTGGGGCCACACTGTCTTAGCACAAACATCAGGAGGCACAGGCTGTTTAGTCAGCTGCTGTTAGAGGAGGTGATGCTGCAAGAACTTATAAAAAATAAAATAAAACGAATAATAATACTAATGCAACAGCTTTTAATTTGAGGAAACCGCGAAGTGAGCGAACAAATGCTGGTATTTTGGAAACTGCTGCAGGATTCAGAGTAGAATAACACAAGGAAAGGCTCCCTCTAGTTACTGAGTGCAGTGCTTTTCACGCAGGTTTTAATTTTAAAATACTGGATTCATCAATTGTTCACATGCAAACTGGTGAAAGACGGGAGGCACAACATAAAGAGAACCAGAGTGACACACACAGACTTACCAGATAAGCAAACAATATGGGAGAACGGATTATCCACCAATACCCCATGTTAATATTCCTCTCCCAGCACCTAAAACACACACACACACGCAGGCACGCACACACACAAATATAATACACTGCAGCTCATTGTGATTCTGTAAACATTTTTTTCCTTATTATTCTCTACAATATGAATAACCATCTGCCACTAAAAGCTTCGACAATGAAATCTCTTTCACGTTTCGTGTACTTACTCTAGGTTCTCATACAGATATTTCACTGTGATCCATGGCAACACAAATATGAGAGGCGCACCTGAAAATAAGAGCAAGGTCACAAATGATCCGACTCAATCAAAACAGCCTTTCTGGTCATGAACAGACGTAACATTTATTTATTCTCTGACAGTTTTATCGAGTCGTTATGCAGCGTTAGACTGGTTCATTATGTAAAAAAAAATAAACACTTCAAGGTTTCCATCTTACTTGATGAGTACTTTAAAGATCTCTAATATGGACAAGGTATCTACTGTATAATAATTTAGCATAGCCATGAGCTGATTTCCCCTCATATCAGTGTTAGACCGGTCCTTCATCTCAGATGTTGCATTAAACCAATAAACTGCAGCGTCATTGTGTCGTACTGCAAATCTGACAGTAAAACTCACAATTTTTAACCAGCTGAGGGAGTTACCAATCATTAATGCGCTAATGAACAAATTAAAGGATTAGGTTGTGTCCCTGGATTTGAAATGTAATTCTTATAAGTGTAGCTCCTGAAAACAGTGAAATAAAACGCATAGATTGTACAATCATACAGAATCTCTGTGACAAAAAAAGAGGCTGAACTGTAAAGCAAAGAAGATGTTTCTGTTAAAACCGTTGTTAAAAGAGCTCTAGTTTATGTGAATGTGATAAAATGTGAACATTTGGGGTATAAAAATTCATCGTTGACTTGTCACTAACATATTAATGAAATAAACATCTTCGACTTGAATTAAGTGAGATTTCTTATTCTGATTGCAGTTCTGAGCGATAATCTTGCACGTTTTTTTTTCTTTTTACATTTTGCAGATGTTTTAAGCCTGAGCATGGAATGATCTCAGACATCTGTCAGCAAAGACGTTTCCTCGCTTCACAACAACTCCGGCATTCTTTTTGTTTTTATTTCTTTCATCTGGTCTGAAGATATAGATGGTTTGCAAAAGGAGCAGATGTACTTAGTCTTGAGAAGAAAAAAAAAGCTTTCTGTCTTGCTTTTGTCGTGAAGAAGTGAATTATTTATGGGATCTTATGAGATTTGGGTGTTTTTACATTCACTTTATACCAAGATGTTTAAAATCCTTAGTTGATCTTAGAGTTTATCATCACAGCAGACATTTGATTTGGTTTCACTGCTGCTGAGTTTGATCAGAGACATTTAGATAAACAAGGAGCTAAAAGTTATATACATGTCAGTGTTTCTTCATGACTTCTTTGACTAAAAGTCCTTTTCATGTGTTGTTGTTTTTTTTAAATAAAGCCCATGTCATGATAGATGACATCTGTCATTGAGCTCATCTTGCAGCACATCATACAGGACCTTCTATAAATACTCACACCAAGACAATTCATTCATAACAAAAACGGAGCCATTGCTGTAAACGTTCTGTAATGGATTAGCCAGAATCAAAGGTCATGTAATAATGTTAGCTGTGATGTTATGTATTTTCCAGGCACATAGTGGCATTTTATAGCTGCAGAACTGCAGCGTCACAGTGAAGATCATCTAACACTGAATCAGATTGAAGAGCAAAACACAGAGAGGCCATTTTTAAAACCAGTGGTGTGATCATAGTAAGTAGAAACAGCTGAGACGGCTTGCTAGCAGGTTAAGCTACCGCAATGCTCCAGACTAACTGGTATGTACTGTGTCCAACCTTTTCAATAAGCTGCACAGTCACAATATTTAGGTGAGCCCAGATATAAGAAAACCTTCCAACTACATGCCAGGTGTCTAATAAATCTGAGAAGCTGGTAACAAGTGTTGAGGAAATATAATCATTGTTTAGTGTTTTGTTGAATTCAATCATATAACCATTTCTAGTGCTTTAGTTTAGTGAATCTTTTACTTATATAACCATTTTTGTAGTGTTTGAGTTGGTTTTATCTTTTACTTAAAACTAGGAATTTTGTGTCAGCAAGCTCAGATGCAGGCCCTGGGGTTGGAAGGTCACAGATTCAGCATTTGGAAAACCTGGTTCCAGAACCACAGGAGGTAATCAAGCTTATCGGTGTGAAAACCAGGGACATATTCCTGTCTCAGGAAATAAGGGTCACCCAGGCAGCATTTGGCACGGCGTACGGGTGACCTATGCACTTCTGAACTCAAACTGTGAACTTTTGAACTTTCAGACTGATATCATATAGAATACTTTAATATTGCAGGCTTTAACTGAATATTTTATTTTAATATTCTATTAGAACTAAAACTAGTCAATGATAAAGGTAAATTGAAAATGTTTTGTTTTGTACTAAAAATAGGAAATGGATCTGATTATTTTTTGTAGTTTATATAAGTTTAAATATCAAGGAGACGCTGGGAGGAATAACAGAGCAAAAAAAAAGCATATTAAGTTTAGAGATAACTCTTATTGAATTAAAATATAGGATTTAAGGTAGAAAAACCCAGGATTTCACAGAGACTTGTGAAATCTTTGGATGTTTGTGGATCAGGAAGGCGTCAGGAGACTGCATCAATTGGTAAAAAACCTGGACACATCTTTAAGATTTATGGTCGACCCAGATGCATTGACCTGCAGATTACCCGAAAAAGTATTTGTTTAAAAGCTCATAAAATGTGCCTTTATTTGTTTGAGTTGAGGCAGGGAATTCCAAATACGTTTCTTTGATCTTCGAGCAGAGTTGAGGGGAGGTGCCGGTTTCAGTGGTGCTCGAAGACGGCTTCTAATTGGTCGAGGCAAGGGACGCCTTGCTTGAAGCAAGAACCTCCCACGGAGAATATAATCTGCCTACAGAAAAAATAATTCAGAAAATATAGCCGATCTCTCTGGTTATGTTTCTCCAAGACGTCTTGTGTGTCTGTGTACTGTCTTTTACGTATCTCAGGTAACTAAATGTGACTCTGCATGTTTCTTCTGTTCTGCTCTGTATGCCTAAATTCTCTGTTTCTGATTGGATTAAATTCTGAACTTCTGTGATGCCAACACGCTGCGTACGCCTCTTGTGTTCTCGCGAGGGCTCCCAGACCGCAGCCGAGAATCCGGGACAGGAAGAAAGGAAAAAGAACCGAAATTGCATTTTTTAAAGTTTTACGATATAATAATCCTTTTTTCAACACAAGTTAAACAAAACAGACAACTCTGAAGAGCTCACACATCAAGCTAAATGCTAACTGACGTTGCATTTGCTGCAGGCATCTGAGGCAATGGAGGAAAATGAAGTGGACAAGTGGTGGAGGAGGACTTAATTCACTCAGCTCACAGACTGAAAAGCAACCCTATATTTGCATTAAAACAACCCCTATATTTGTATCATCTGTGTTGTTTTCCTGTCCTTGGCGCTCAAACGTGCGACTTAATGGCAGTCGAAACTTTCAAAGTGAAATCTTACTTGGTCGCATTTGAATTCATTCAGGAATTTCAAGCAAGAGTAAAAAATAAAAAATGCTGGTGCAGGGAGCGATTTATTAAGAGAATATCTGACACAACGTTCCAGAGTCTTTCAACGCCTGTAATGGATCCAGAATAGATAATAGAACATTTATTTCAGTCTAACCGTCATCCTGATAACTTTGCTATCAGACAATAGAAACTGTAAAGTCTCGCTGTCTGTCAGAATGTGTGCTGTGTGAACGTGTCACGGTGTGGGCTCTGACCCCAGCCGATGGCCAAGTAAATGTAGAAGTATTTCTTCTCGCTGAAAACAGTGATGACGAGGAGGCTGTGCAGATAGATGCCTTCCACCAGCAGCCAGTAGTTGTTGGCCATCACGCTGTACTGCATCATCACCATGGCGCCTCGGCACCACATCACGGCCTGAAATGCAACACGGTCAAACGTGGAGGAGGAGCAGGGAAAAAAAAGCAGAGACACTCTTATATGTTTTAGGGCACCATGAGTTATCCATCAACAGTCAAAACCTCTACATGCAAATATTATCTTAAACCTTTGTTGAGGTAAAAAGATTGGCTTTTCAAGTAGATATGTTGAAGTGGACTTTAGCTTTTTAGTTAAAAACTGCTGTAAAGTGTTGACCACTTTTCTGATAAAACTACATCGGACCTAAACAACGAATCTGTGGAAAATGTAATCAGTAGAGAGATAGTGTCAGATATGGAGTTTAATTGGGCCAAAGCCAACACTGCTATTGCATTAAATCCAAAGTTGTTTGACGTTTTCCCTTAAACAGAGAACATGAGCTAAGATTGCTCTTTCTAAACAGGTTCTTTTTGCACACCTGATGATATGTTCCTGTTTTGATTAAGTCATGTTCAGATTTTTGGTTGATTGGTTCAGACACAGAACTGTTCCACTTGAAATGAAACAAATATCCACTAAAGTCCAGGTGAAGAAAAACTGTTTTTTTTGTTTTTTGTTTTTTCATTTAAATATCAGGGAAGAACTTGAAAGAAGAAAGACAAGGCTGAGTAAACAGATTGCTGTTGATTTGGAACCACAATTGATGTAATATGTCTCGACATAAAATCAATATTTAATCGGCTTCTGATTCGGCGACAGGCCCGGTGCGACAGCTGCCGAATTTTAAAACACGTACAGGCTGGGAACGCTAAATGCTTATTGTGGAAAAATTGAAAGTAACAAGTCACTTTTTCCCAGCAGCTACGCTATGTTCCTTTTCTGAATATTCTGTATTCGAAACACATCTTTTCAGGAACATCTATGCTGTTTTTGGTTTATTTTAGGATTTTGGGAGAAGCACCGAGCACGAGTGCAGCATGCACTACTTAAAAGTTGGAAAGCAAGTGAGATTTGCTCATTTGTGTGTTACTAAGAACTAGTAGGGATGTTAAGCTACAAGATAACAGTTGAAATTAATCCCCGCTTTTCTCAAAGTGTCATAGTAATGTCACTGATTCAAAAAAAAAAAAAAAAAAAGAGTGCCAGGTGGTGATGTTGATGTTCTTACTGGGATGTTGACCCAGGCCTGTGTCTGGGCGTCGCTGCCGCTTTTTGGGTCCAACATCAGGCTCAGCAGAGCATCTTTGATCAGAATCGAAACGGCTCTCAGGATGAACGAAGCAAACAGGTTCATGTGGATGTTGTTCCTCATGCAGTGAAGCTTCCTATGAAGAATTGACCGAGTGGATTATCTCTATTTTTGCATTGGTAACATTTATAAATCAATCCACTGTAGTTTTCTTCTTTTATTCCATTTCTCTCTCTCTCTCTCTTTCTCTCATTCCCCCTATCAACTTTTAGTCTTCTCTATCATTATTCTTCACTCCTTAGCTTTCTTCTAGTTTTTGGATTGTCACATTTTAACATCAAGTAGAGATAACCTGAGTAAATGCAAGCCATGTGTTCAGGTGTTGATTAAAAGTCATTAGAAACATCATTGGTCCAATAGGAAATTATATTGCAAATTAAATTGTTTTGTTTCAGTCCAGTTTACAAGCTTAGGCAAGATTACTAACTAACTAAAACAAAACATGTCTGTCCTAAAAGTCAAATATCACAGCCCCATCTGTAGAAAATCAGCATACAGACGCTACATCTAAAGAGAAACTAAACCCCAAATTAACTTTATTTTGCAGATGAACAGCCTAAATTGATCTTTATCCTAAGTGAGTCTTAAGACACACTTCATTTACATAATGAGGCAGAAATACACAAGGTATATATGTGTTTTCTTGATAAAAACTGCAGAAAGGGTTAAAATTTCTCTGCAGTGATAAAAGAAGAAGATGCCACTTGGTGGTATTTATTTGTGGCAGCAGTGGAACGGCTGCTTGTTAGCTATAAAGGGCGATTACATTTTTCCTCATAGATCCATCTGGCTGGTTTGAAAAACCATTTACCCTTAAAAATTTATTTACTCAAGGATTCTTTACCTGTTGTTAAACGTTGCTTGCCTTTTCATCACCGGTTTAATTCTTGAATTGTTTCATTTCCTCTTCAATATCTATATCATGTGGTTGTTTTTTATTATTATTAAATTTATTTTTCAAGTGCTTTCTTATTTCCCCAGATTTCTACCTTGGAACTCTATTTCCAATTTCTTTCTTTCTTTCGAAATATGTATTCCCTCTTGTCTTCATCCCTGCACCTGTTTTTCTCTGTTTTATCCATATCGTACCTGAAGCTGATGAGAATGGCCAGGGCCAGGAGCAGCGCTCCGAGTGACAGAGAGTATCCCACTGTGTACATGATGCGCAGCTTGCTGAGGATGCGGCCATACTGCTGCTGCAAACCCGACTGAAACGCAAACACAGTTACCTTTAAACCATTCGTGCTCCTCACACACACAAAAATATATATAGAAAAGGACTCTCTGTGAACAGACAGGAAGATTTTGCATTCTGCCTTTCTAGATTGTGTCAGAGTTAAAGAATCACCCGACCATCTGCCACACGTTCAGAGCTAAATATTCCCAAAGATTTCACGCACCTCGCCGGGGTCATCGTCACATTCGCTGGTGTTCTTTTGTCCCCACTTGCCGTCTTCGTTGCAGACCCTGTAGACCAAACCCCGCTGAACTGTTCACAAAGACACAGGACATGTCGTGTGAGGCTGGGTTCAATCGTTCAGAAAGAAAGAAAGGAAAAATATTCATCTCAGAATTGCAACAAAATGTCATCATGTGGTGAAGAAACATCTCCTCCACCTGGAAGCCGTGTTTAGCTCACCTTGACGTCATACTGTTAAGAAAATGATGTTTTGTTCTCACATTGAGTGAGTGGTCAGTCCAAACACTGTGGATTTTCAGAAGAACACACGATGGAGTGCGGATTTGTTGCATGACTATCTTTACGTTGTTGACTTTCTGAGCACAAACAAACCCTCTAAACCAAGATAGGAGCAACAAAGTCTGCCTTTGCTGTCATGAACTCTTGTAAAAAAGTCTATTATCATAGGTTGTTCAGTTTTACACATCATTAATGCTAAGAGTCTCTTGACTTCAGTAACATAAATATAAAAATGACTTGTGCTTTATTAGCAGAATTACGCTGCTTTGACAGAGTAAAGCGTATCACACGATTTCCTATTACTTGGTGGGAGACCAAGAAGGATCTGACCTTCAGGGTTTAAGCTGTGGTAAAATCCATTTCATTTATCTCTCATCCAACAAATTACAGGTTTCACTTCATTCATTCATTTCTTTCTTTCATTTAATTAAATTGAAAGGGCGCAGGAAGAGCTGGGCTTTTTGTAGTGAATCCTTCTCCTCCATTGAATCCACAGTATCAACGACACTGGATGAGCGCCGCATCCTTGATGTGATTTTCAAAGAAGCTGATGTCAATAAGTTCTGACGGCATCAGACTGAAAAGCCTTTCAAATACATTTGAAAAAAAAAAACAACTCTGCTATAAGACTTGAAATATTTTATTTCTATGTTGAACAAAAGAAAGACCTTACATGTACTGGTGTTTTGTTGGTTAGGAAGAGTCCTTCTCCTGTGATGTAATGGGCCATTTAACCTTTCCCTTCATGAGTGTTCATATAAATCGAGATCTTTTCAAAGCCATTACTCTGCGCTGGGTGTCAATAATAGTAAAAGCCTTTTAGCTGTTAGGAAAAAAAAAAAAGCATTCCTCTATAAAGGACTAAGATGTGTTTCCACAATTGCAATTTCTAGTTGCAACTTTGTAAACAAGCACAGCAACCAGACACTGACTTTGTCTTATCTTGACATATTCAACCGATATGAGCGGCGCAGAGATAATGAGAAAACAGCAGCACTGCGCAGCTAGAAATTTCACCCCAGAGAGTGAGTTCAATTTAGCGAGATGTAGATCCAACACCATGTGATAACAGAGGGGAAATTATCTTTGGAGTTTCATTTTAATTAACTTAAAAAATCTCGGATCGTAATTACATGTCTGAAACTTCAACAATCAGCATTTTATTACAGTACAAGAATCCGCACAAAGAGTTTAAAAGAGGCCAATGGCTCAGCAAATAAAAACCGTCTCTTAATGACGTATGGAGCGTCTATAAAAAGTTTTCACCACCTTTTTGACCTATAAATTAAAGATTTATGTCCGTCCTTTAGGGTTTAAGCTGGAGAAAACATGGCAGTGAGTAACTGGATGACAAATCTGAGTGACAACTAGAGGACAAGCTTTTATATATCAATCATGATGAGTTTTTAGATTGAAAAAATGACATATAAAAACAAACACAACAAAATAAAACCAAATGAAAACTGATATCAACAAAATAATGACAACTAAATAAAACTATGTACCATACAATGAGCGATTTCACAAAATATTCACCCACCTTTCAAGTCAGTATTTAGCAGATGCACCTTTGGCAACAATCACAAGAGCTGCATGCAGTACGAATTATTCTGTTTCTCTCTTTAGACATTTAAGAAGCCCCTTGCAGATCCAAATAAAAATAATGGTTATTTGGCCTACTTTAAAACAGTTCAAAAACATTCAGATGTTTTTTTTTCTTTTGTTCTGGACTTTGGTGCTGTAACACCATATATGTAAAACTCATTAAAGCTAAACATGAAAGAAAGACATTCAGGCAACGGATTGGAGTGCTTACATCAGACAACGTTATGATTCACTGGATGTTGCTCAATAATCCCTGGTTGGAGGTTCAAAATGTTGTCTTAGATTTCCTCTTGTAGAAGAAAGAAAACACAAGTAGCAGCTGTTCACACTGACCAAAGCAACAGAGATCACTTTTTAAGTGATACTGAGAACATTTTGGAAAGTATAACTTTTGATTTAACTATGTTTAATTAATGGAGGGGGATAGGAGGTCCAACATCAATAAATAAATGTTGTTGCTTTTTTTGTTGTTGTTTTTTTACCAAATTACCTGCACCTGCTTTTTTTGTTGTTGTTTTTTACCAAATTACCTGCACCACAGTTAGTTACATCTTGACAGATTGTACAAAATCAATTTTCAGCAGATACATAAATTCCAGTAAATCTAATGCAACTCTTTTTTTAAATACAAAGCTAAATGTACAGGCTGCAATTTGCATAAAGGTAAAACAAAATCCCTAAATATTTGTATAATTCCTGGTTTGAATGAGAATCTTTTAACTGTGAATTTTCCTTAAAAGAGCCACCTTATCTTCAGGTTCCTGAACAAGAAGACAACTCAAAGTTAGGTTTGTTCACTTTCAGAACCTAAAAATACCTCAGTGAATTTATGTTTTAGACAATAACTTATAAAGTCGACAATTGTCTTGGAACCTGCCATTAATTACCCACGGATTTCTGCTTCTTCAGACATAGAGCCCAATTTCTCTGTAGAAGCCACTGAAAGTTCTAACAATGCAGTTTATCTTATCATCCTGCACACAGAAAATGGTGGTAGTAAGGTTTTCAATAACATATAAAACTCATTCTTATACAAGTGCCAACATTTTTGTTCTTGCTATGTGATGCAGTTTTACTGTGAATTACTTCCTTTTGTTCTTTTCACAGCCTTACTGACCTTTTCGATGCCATGGCAGGAACGTTGGGCAGGAGACATTTATAGTAGTACCTGGACGTCCATCAGGCCAGCAGGCATACAAATCAAAGGTTCTGTTACACACCAACCCTGCAACACACACACACACACACACACACACACACACACACACACACACACACACACACACACATAACAACACATAATTGTTGCTTTGGATGGATGTAAGTCAGACATTAAATTTACTGTCGTGAATTCAGTCGCTCACCTGTGGCAGGGGGTGTGGAATTGATCTGGCTTGTGCAGTTGTCCTTGTAGTTGCTCCACTTCTCCTTCACAAGATCCAGAGAGTTAGCAAAGGACACCTGCGACGGAGAGGCTTCGTGAGGCTCCAGCAACACAACAACAGCCCTGTTTTTATACCCCCCCACCCTCCTCTCTACGGCGTCTCAGTCTCACTCATCGGTACCCAAGGATGAGTGGATTAGGGAGGGATTAAAGTTGTGTTTAATTTTATGTGTGAAAGAAAGGGAGGGTATTAGTAACACTGTACCTTAGTGCAGCTGGAGAGCGTAAGCAAGGCCAAGAGGAGACACACCTGGGACATCCCACCGATGCTGGGAAGATGGGGGTCGGCGGGGACCAGAAGAGAGAGGAAACCCACATGAGGCTCGGCCCTATTCCACCCCACGGCCTGCACACGCGGACACACACAAACACAAAAAATAAAATAGAGAGAGGATTTATTTTCTGAGAGTGTGGTGGAGGTGGCTGGGGCTAAATGTTTAGGGCACAAACATTTTGCAGCCTTAATGTCAAACACATGCTGTTCCGTGTCGGCCTTTAGAAAAATAAAGATGCCCACAAGCGCAATTTACACCCCGACTTGTTTCAGTTTAGCGCAGAGCTTTTCAGAGAATGAGCAATCCATAACGTGTCACTAATGGTCTGCCGTACATGCACAGGATCTCTTGTCAATACTACAAAACAGAGAGAGATTTTAAAAACATCAGCTCATGCCGCGCAACGATCGGTTCATCATAACAGACACTTTGGAGTACCTAGAAGAAGTATTTGTGCTTTTTTAAAACAATTTATGCATATTATGTTGTATTACGACCACATAAAACAAAATACTTTATTACGATATTATGTGATGGATCAACGCAAAGTAGTGGACATCTGTGAAGTGGAAGGAAATTGATGCATGGTTTTTAAATTGTTCCACAAGTACAATCGTGCTTATGGTGAAGATGGCAAATAGTATTTCAATAAATGTAGATTGTTTTAACGTAAACGTTTTAATAAATTAAAAACAGATTGGATTTTCTTTTAGAAACATAAATATGCATGATTTAGAGAGTCAGTAGATTCTGTTGTTTTAGTTTTGCATTATTGTTATTTTCCCTTCAACTTTATACTTTATACTGATTTTATTCTTCTATCATGTTTGAAACAAACTTTCTGAGGCCCCTGCAGCGCCTCCTGGCGGCCCCCAGGGGGCAGCGGCCTCCACTTTGAAAAACATGTCCTCAGAGACCATTAGCGAACAAATGGCATCACGGAGGGCCACAGCAGACAGACTGGTTAATAAAACTGACGTGGAGAAGCAGGGTTACGATATAAAACGACATCCCAATCTTTAAAACGCTCAAGAAATACTTTTCAGTTTATCATCCACAAGCAGAAAATATTTGGCACAACTACAAACCTAACAGGGCGGTCAAGTAGATCATTAATCAATAAAGTAGCCAAGAGGCCCATTGTGACTGCAGGTGTCCAGGTTGGAGGTTCTGTTAGTCTGACAGCTATAAGTCCCTCCATAATCTGCTTGTGGAAAAAAGAAATGGAGAATACCAGAAGTCGCCCCGTTTAAACTTACCACTACTACTGCTGTGAGGAGCCCTGATGGGGAGACAAAATGTAGCAGAACTCTCGATAAGATGAGCCTGAGGAAAACAGGACTTCTTCTCTTGTAACCTGAATACATTTCATCTATTGCTACTTCTAACAAACGTTCAGGACTGTGAAATCATTTTTAAGCGAAAGGCAAAACCTCTTTACGAAACGGGAGAAGAAATCCAATTGCCCTCTATTGAAGCACTTAGGGTCTCCATGTCCTGCATGACTGAGGATCCAGATCAGAGTCTGGTCAGCTGACAGGGAAATAGAGCAACACTTTACCCTGAACACACCATCCTCACAACAAAACACAGCAGTGGCAGCATCATGCTGGGTTCTTTTTTTTTTGCAGGAACGGGAGAAGCTGCAGCTGGTGGGAAGATGGCTGCAAAGCCAGGGTTTATGTCAAAGTATGTACATTATTTTAATAATTTATGGCAATTATTGAAAATTACTGTTTACAAATAATTTATGTCTAATCTGACCGAACTTCAAGTATTTCGCCAAAAAGAACGGGTTAAAATTTCAAGGTGGTACGCGGTGGCACACTTTTAAGACATTAAATTGTAAAAAAGAAAATTGTTGAAAATCACAACTCTTATCTTCCAATTGACAATTTTTCACTATTTTCATCTAATATCGCTACAAAACGCCAACGTTGAGCTTTTCACATAACAGATTCACATAACACAAACTCGTTTTGTAAGGCACTCTCTCCTTTAATCATGTTTGCTGGGGTTTTTTTTCTTTCCAGGCTGGGATCATGTGGCGCCGGTTGACCGTCTTCACCCACGCAGTTGGAGAACAAAACGAAATCTGAAACGTTTCTGCAAAAAACACCTTGAGCATGGAAACATTTTTGGCTAAAACGTTTCAAATTCCATTCTGTTCCAGTCGATTTTTGCTTCGGATGCAGAGGATCCCATCCGGTGCCGAGTCCAGGCTTCTCACAGGGATGTGAGCAAAACATCAATAGCCTGTCATGCTGCACAGATTAGAGCATTGCTTTTTTTTAAAGGACTACAGAACAAACAATAAAAAAAATTGCTGGGATTTGATGCTACAGTTGTAATCCTCTTTTTCTATGAACACATTGGATTCCTATTAAGTCAACAGCAAACGAGTGCAGAGTAGGAACATAAGTTGTTTTGGGGCTAAATACAAACAAATCAAAGGGATTATATGGGCAAGAATAAATATTCTGAGAAATGCATTTGGTTTTTTTATTTTTATTTTTTAAATCCAACAATAAATTTGAATCTTTGGGAGGTTCTTAAAATTTATGCAACGATTTAGTCACTAATTTGTTCCCATCCAGCACTCCTAAAAAAAAAAAATCTTCATGCATATAAAATCCATCACTGGATTACCTTTCCCATATTTGTAGAACTTTACATGCTGGACAGGAGGGTTTAGGAGGATTACCAACGATAAGCTTCGAAATATGACAGGTTTGAAAGGCAAACTAAACATTATTGGTTTTGCTCTTTCCATAGATTTGTTAGCAACAGCAATAATAATAATAATAATAATAAAAAAATAATAATAATAACAATAATCTGTTCTTATCCACTAAGCTGCAGCCTTTGAGATTATGAGCCATGTCTGCAACTCCCTCTTTTTTGCTCGTGGTGTTCCCCACAGAGGACTGAATATGTTTTTAAGTGGAAATACTGAAATATTAACTCCTACTGTAAATACAGAGGTGCTTCAAATTGAGCCCCTGCTGTTCATTTGTGTCATGAGCTAAAAGAAACTCGACAGTAACACTGATTGTGGTACTTACTATCACACTGTTAGCATTTTGTTAAGCTCTTCTCTATATGAAGATTATTTTCCCTCAGTTTCCAGAAGATCTCTGCAGGTTTCAGGGGAAAAAAAGTCTTAATTTGTATGATGGTTGAAAACATGTATATAATGTTCATTATGTTGGAAAAGATAAAAGATATATAAATGCCATGAACACAACACTTTTGAAAATACAAATATTTCTGTGTTGAAATCACCAGATCTGAACAGTGCATGTCTGTCCATTAAAAAGTTTGCTCTTTTGGTATAATAATTTTTAAAAATATTTTCTTAACTTTTTATTAGGGTTTTTAACAAACACCTTAATTAAATGTGCCTTAAAGATTTGTATTAAGGATTTAATCACAATTTTGTATTGCAGTTGGATATTTTTCTGTGGAACATAAATCTTATTCGTGAATAAATTACCTATTTGCACATATTTTCATATTCGTAGGACAATAAATCTTGGGAAGCCGCTTTACTTAGACTCAGTGCTATTGGCTGATGTTTGCAAACGAGCCAATCCATAAGTGGCCTTTACTTTCGTTGGTGCTGTTTCCCTCAGAGGACGAGCGTGGACGTTAGCTTCTGCAGTAGCCAAGGACAAACCGCTATCTCAGTGTGAAACGGTAACGGACAAAGGTTTCACACTGAAGTTGTTAAGTTAAAACGGCAATTGATGTATTATTGAGTGCATTACCATCTCCACCCAACTGGCACGCGCCTCACAGAAAATCAAGCGCACCCATCTCTCTCACTCAGGCCTTCAGGAGCTTATAAAGTAACTGGGCACACCTGTGTTCAGAATGTATCCTTCAAACAAAGAACTCAGCTTCAAGCTCCTGCAGAGACACCACTGGTATGAGCTGTAAATTAAATCATTGAACTTGCATTCAGAAGACCTTTGTTTGTATTCAAGCATCAACTTAAAAAGTAGATTGGAATTTGTAATTAATTTTGTCATTTGTTTGTAGGTTTTCAACCTGCTTGGTGACTACTCTGTGTCTGCTTTGACCACTTAAAAGAAAATCATGGTGGTCTTGTTTGTGATCTAAAGACAAAAGAAAAGAGAAATAAAAACATGTCACTGAGATGAGTTGTTCCGGCGTCTCTTTGATGGGAGCAAGCCTTTTTCAAGTTTGGGGAGAAGCTGAGGAGGTTTGGAGAGACCAGAAAACTTGACAGAAGTGTTTGCACAAGCAGCGAGAATACCATGAGCTGTTTTGATCCTCTTCAAGCACACATCCCCATCTTGTTGAATGTTTTAGTCTGGTTTCTGACAATAACAAGAAATATTTCTCAAGGACCGGCGACACATTTAATTTGAAAAAGATTAAATCGCGCAGCAGCCACGGTGAAAACCTTTTGGACATGAAAACCTATATCCCAATTCTCGTGACACACACAGCCCGCAGAAGTAATTGATTTGGCCAGATAAGTCAGCATAAAGAGGTTAATGTGCTCATGTTAATATAGATGTGTGTATGGGTTATGCAACAGACCGCCAAGGTTAACGCGCCTGTTCTCATGCAACCAGGACACACACCAAAGTACGGCAGGCGGAGAACGACATAGAACTGTCTCAAACCGATAACCTAATTGACCCACACAGGGAGGTTTAACGTTATGCACAACCAATCACAACTAACACATCACGATATGATATCTGACTGTAATTTACTATCATATTTATATTCAGTGCAGAGGAGCTAGGGCTGAAAGGCCGGACATTAAATCCTGAAAGCATCTTTCCTGATCTTTAATTTATAGCCACGGCGCGGTATCTTGGGATCGGGAAGATTACCTTAATCTTGGTGCACTTTAGAGCTTTAAGGGACGGTTTTTGCAGTCGAAAAGCCTAACACAAAATTCTCTGAATTTGCGGCAGTTTTCATTCTCAAAACTCAAGTTTAGTGCTTTTTCGCATCTTGTCATAATGACGCACTGCCCTTAAAAACTCTGCGTCTTATCTTGTTCTTGTGTTAAACCCCCCGTTTAAGTATTTGTTTTATTTGCCAGAGTTTGACTCTGAGACCTCATAGTGAACTCCAATGACTATTACAGTTATCTACCTGACATTTCAATGCACACGCTGTAAGAAAAAAAGACTCGGAAGCCATAATGTGAGGAGCGAGGAAGAGAGTGAGAGACCCACAAGTAAGCGAGAGATAAAAATAAGAATATCTGATAATTGTTGTGTGACCAAGTTACTCGGTGTGGCTCATTTGTTTTCCTTTGCAATATTCAGACTATGTAAATTACCACACGTTACGTTCTGTACACTTTGTGTGCATCTGGGAGCCACTTATAACGCCCCATCGCCTGCAGTTATTTCCTTTAACAAACCGTGTGTAGACGTCATTTGCATCCACGCGCACACATGCGCATGCACGCACGCATGTTTTCTTAAAGGCACAGTAATTCAATCCTGACCCGAACTTTTTCAGAACTTGCTGGTGAAACATGCCTGATGTGGCATCTTGCTTACAGTGTGTGCAAAGAGCTAAAATAATCACTTTTTTTCTCAGTTAACTGGAAAAATCACAAGAAGTTTCACACTCCAATTTACTACTGATTATTTCTTTTAATTAAAAAATTGTATTTATTTTTTTGTTTTTTTTATGCATGATGCACTCAACTAAAGCCCTCTGAGTCGTGCAGGAATTTGTCTTTCAAGAAATAAGAGTTGGATTTAATTTTAACTTGAAAGTCTTTTCCTGTCTCTTAGACAATTTTTCTAATAAAAAGTTTGCTGAAGAAAAGGATAACTCATCATTTCAAAAGTGGTAATTAAATTATAAAAGGTTGTTTTCTTTTCACTCTATCAAAAAATATGTAGTTTATTTGTTACAAACTAGCAAAATCACTTTTTACTGTGTGCACATTTTGTCTTTTTTTAAGATGTGGAATAAGAGCAGCTTCAGCCAAAACCTTTTCAGCCACGTTTGTGTTTGATCATAGGTTGGTTTCTCCTCCTTTTAACAGCAAATTATCAAAATGAATCAGCAAGAATTAAATGCAATTTGACTCTGCCTTTTAATTCTCTTCTCTGCATGATCAAAAATAATCTCTGCACATGAGAAGAAGTACTTCATACAGAAGATGCTCATGAATAATGTAGTCAAGGAAAAACAGACTCAGTGTTCTGATTGAGTTTGTGTAAACAGTGCTTTCTTAGATTACACACACTATAATTGTAAATAAACATAGCTCACCAGTGAAAGGGTGAAGAGCGAAAGGGTGAAGCTGAGGAATTTTAGACCTCATGCATGTTTTTATTAGCATAACTACTACACAACACATGATACTAAAGTTTTAGGTTTTTAGCAGCAAAAAGCAGAAAGTCACTCTCTTGCAATTGTGGCATAAAGAAAAACTTCACGGGATCCCATCATGTAAATCAAACTGGCACCATATTATTTTATTAAAATGCGTCTTTACATTTATTGAGTTGTCATTGAAGGTGAATATACATTCATAGGTTTATATTGTGCTTCCTTGAACAGGATATAGATGATACAAAACATATTCTTTACACTTTTTACACAAAATAGTTCTTAGATGATAACATTTTAGTCAGTTTTGTGCACCTTTCTTTTTAGGGGCTCTTTGTCTCTTTAAATTCAAACAAACTTCAGGTGGTCACACCCACCAACTCAACCTTTAATCTCGCACATGAAAACGGTTGTGCAGCAGATGTGGAGCCTCCTGCACAATGAGAATACACCAAGTGGTTTCTGGATGGCAAGTCAACAATAAAAACACTTGTCTCTTTCAGCAGCCATTGTACAGCACATACAACGGTAAAACCAGCTGACCAAACATGCTGGAGCTCAGCTTGGGTTGGGCTGGGTGATGCGGTCGTTTTTGAACCAACTCATTTGCCAGACACCAAAGACTGTATTAGCATAATGCCCCCCACAACTCCCCCCACCTGCCCCCAAGAAATAAATATATAAAAATCTGGGTGTTTTTTTTTAAGTGCTTGGATTGTGTTTAGAAGCAGCTGAGACCTTCATGGAAGTATGAAAAAGTGCAAAAATTGAATTTTGCATAATAGTTCCCTTTTAATTGCTAGCAGTGTTACATTAAAGAAATATATATATATATACTGTATATATATATATATATATATATATATATATATATATATATATATATATATATATATATATATATATATATATACCCATACAACCTTGGTCTCTGTCCCACATTTACATGGCATAAATCTGCTCTCTCTGATGACACATGATAGTCAGATGATTTTTTTTTTCTTTTCCACTTAGTCTCATCTACACAGTCCAGTCACATTAATGTGACCACCACGTACTTTCCACTTCAGAGTTAAATAACCAATCACAGAAGGCAGGTGGCAGCACAGTGCAGTTGAGCGTATATAAAGGGTGTGTGTGGGCTTCGGAAAACATTTCAATCGTTGGCGTAATGCAGAAACGAAGCGATTTATCCGACGTCCAAAAGGGCATGATCATTGGCTTTCGGGCCAAGGGTGGAAGCATTTCCGAAACGGCTGAGTTTGTGAACTGTTCGCGTGCCGCCGTGGTAAAAGTGTACCGTGCATGGCAAAATGGGACTGTCCAAAATCAACGACGTGGCAAATGTGGTGCACCACGGGCCATAGATGACAGAGGCGAACGACGGTTGCGGAGATGCGTTCGGGCAGATAGACGGGCTACCGTTGAGCAACTGACCACTAAAATGAACCAAGGGGCTACCACAAGTGTCTCCCAAACCACTATTCAGCGAACATTGCTGCGTCTGGGCCTCCGAAGCAGACGCCTGGTTCGTGCACCTATGCTGACTGGTGTTCATCGACGACGAAGGCTAGAATTTGCACGCCAGTACAGCAGCTGGACGTCCACTGAGTGGCGACAGGTAGCGTTTTCAGATGAATCGCGTTTTATGCTCCATCGGACAGATGGACGTTGGCGTATAAGGCGTGAAACCTCTGAAAGGAACCACCCTGCAACCATTGCAGGAACGGTCCAAGCTGGAGGCGGGAGCATTATGGTCTGGGGAATGTTTTCCTGGCATTCTCTGGGTTCACTGATTATTGTGGAAGGCACGATGGATCAATACAAGTACGCATCTGTCCTTGCGGACCATGTCCACCCCTACATGCGCATTGTTTTTCCTCAGGATGATGGCATCTTCCAGCAGGACAATGCGAGGTGCCATACAGCTGCCAGTGTACGTGCGTGGTTCGAAGAGCACCAGAATGAGTTTACCGTCCTCCCCTGGCCAGCAAACTCACCTGACTTAAACCCAATCGAGCATCTGTGGGACCATCTCGATCGAGTTGTTCGCGCCATGGATCCTCAACCGCGTAATCTAGCGCAGCTGGCCACGGCATTAGAGTCGGCATGGCTCAACATCCCAGAGAAGACCTTCAGGGACCTAAGTGACTCTCTTCCTGCACGTCTCGTAGCAGTTCGCTCTGCGAAAGGTGGTTATTCTGGCTTTTGACAGATGGTCACATTAATGTGACTGGACTGTGTATAATCATCTCTGCAATATTAAACTGAACAGCTTCCCTTCATCCGTCCCAGACCATAGCAGTCCTGGGACCGTGCCTTTCTCTTCTCCACTCACACACTTTCATCAAAGTGCACAAAACTGCACGATTATCCTTGGGGGGACGGTGGGGGGGCATTAGGAAGACGAGCCAAGAGAAGTTGAGTGAGTGTACGACTGCGGATCATTTTAAAGCTTTGACCTTAAACGATCAAATGACCAGTAATGAAGTTTATGTAAAACGTAAGCTGTTGTTGATTACCGTTAGCGTGACATCGGTCACCCGTGGGAACGGCATAGTGTTGCAGAGTAAACGCATTACCCACAATGAGCGCTTCCAAACTCTGTTGTTTAAATCAATCAAGCCTTCCCAGGGTGACAAGAAGAGGGTATTTAAGCAGAGTGTGGAGACCACGTAGGAGGTAACAGAGACACGCGAGCAGCGGCTGTAATGGGACTGAGCTGAGCCGTAATTATGTTGTTTCTGCTTCGGTAAGCCGCTGTGCCCTGTATGACGAATGACACTAAACTCTAATGTTATTTCTCTCCACAGCTTTTTTTTAAATTTTATTTATTTATTTTTTTTACTCTTTCTGTACTTTATACCAGAGAGCAGAAATGTTTGTTTTTTTTTAGTTTCAGTCTGTTATGGATTGTTTTGGTCATTTTAACCAGATGATTCAATCAGGCTTTGATTGGTTTTAATCATTTTTAATGCGCTTTCATTTCTTTTCGCAGTTTAAACTGAACAAACACGACTGGACATCAGCCAAGTGCTGAGAACAATTATTTACCAGCTTGCAGATTTCTTCAGCTTTTACTTGTTTGTTTGCATCAAACAAAACTTAATATTAAACATAACCTGAGAAGAAAAAAAAACAAACAAACAAGAAGCTGTTTTCAAACTGTAATATTTGATAAGTGGAGAAAAGTGAAACAACCTTGGCCTCTGGAAAAAAGAAACTGACTTTCAAACTTTTACTGTACAAAGAACAATTTGGCTAGCTGATATTTTGGCCTTATCATAAATTTTATGTATTTTCCCAGAGAAAGAAAGACTGAAACACAGCCACTACTGAATAAAACACAGAAGTGAAACAGTTTATGACAAGTCGCCCAGATCATGAAGCACTGCCGCCCTACACCGTCACACTGCCACCATTTTCTGATTTTCTGTTAGTTTTATACTGGGTAGAACAGGATTCACACCCTTTAAAAAGGCACACTAAAGTCTGCAGAACAGTTTCCCAAAAGTCTTTTAAATCAGTTGTTTTTTTGGAAAATGTGAGGAAAGCCTTTTATTGCATGTTTTCCATTTCTACTTCTTAATGCTGAGTGATGAACGTAATGAAGCCAACCTGAGGCGAGATGTTATTATGGGTTCTCTAGTTCTCCTGGATGAGATATTGATGCACTCTTAGACTGCATACTGTTTTACTTTTTAAATCTTTTTTTTTTTATCCACATCACATTTAGAGACAGAAATTCAAGCGATTTTTTTTCTCATTCCATATGCCAGGGTTAGGTGTTAGATATCTTCTGAAATTTGACTCAGTTGTCCAACAATGTGTTTAATCACAGTTGGATTGAATATTTTTTTCTCCTAATGAAACAAATTATCATTTTAAAACACTTTGTTAATTTATTCAAGTTTTTTTTTTTTTTTTTTTTATCAGATATCAAAAACAGTGTAACTAAAAGGTAAACAGAGGACATGCGAAAGGGTGCGAATGCTTTTCTTATGTCATTTCCCGTTATTCAAACTTTACGATTTGTATTTTTAGATCCTACCTGTGTATGAAGAAGATTACGGATAAGACTTATTCAGTTCTGCTCTTAAAGTGGATCATTTTAGGTTTAATGAAATGACTTGTACGATATCGCTCACATGAAATAACAGCGTGAATTCATAAATTTATGTTTTTACGATGCTGCAAACAGACATTTGATGCAAGATCAGTCAGCCAGATAGCATCTGAAGTACTCTGAGAAAACAGTAAAAAATTAAACTTCTCTTACTTTAATACATCTCTCAGACCAACATAGTGTGATGCCGCAGGTTTAACTGCCCTGCTAAAAAATTAAGCAGCACGAATGCAACAACTGTGAAACATTTCTTTCACATAAGTAAGTTACATTCACACCACCCAGAGCTCTCCGCTGTCTACAGCAACTTTATGACATGCATTCTGTTGTCTTTATTGGCAGGACTATTCTGCCAATAAAGACGGACATGTTAAATGGTGGCAGTAAATACATGTGAGATTTTAAAAAACTGCCTTATTTAATTTAAATCTATGTTTCACCCCATTTAGTTAATTTATTGCTCAAAAACAGGCATTGATAGTGTCAAAGTTAGATAAGGGGTGAAACTTCTGTAAAAAAATATCTGTAGACACTTGCATGTTGGCATCTGAATTTCTGCGTTGGATTTGACTATATAAGTTCAGTCCATTTACCATTTATTACTGTTTTATTTGTTGTTTTTCATTTGGCATTTTCAAAATAGAAAACACGGGTCCAATCTGAGTTGAATAATTCTTCACTAATGATAATTTTTTTAACAAAACCTTTAACCCTTTCATGAATGAATTATGATCCTTTGTGTCAAGATTTTCTTTTCTTTTTTTACATTTTCTTAAGATATAAAAAAATTGTTAGGAAAAAAGGCAGGAAAAAAATTGTTAAACAAAAAAAAAATTGTATTTTAATTTTTTTAGGTGATCAATTGTAATTTTTTCCAAATACAAAGTTGTTATTTGAAAAGTACATCAGTATTTAAGGGGTTATCTGATGCCACAATATTTTTTAGGAGGAGGGTCCAGGTTGGTCAGCATGCTTTATTGTCTGTCGGCCATACTGGATTTAACAAAAATAATTTCTTGCATTTGCAGCTGATGGCCAGTAGTTGACAGTGTGCATGAAAGGGTTAATTTCTTCCTGAAATGTCAATGTTTCAGCCCAAGCCTGCCAAACTGAAACATCGATCAAAACTGATTTTCTACACTCACCAAAGGTGGAACAAGTGGGGACAGTAGGAGGGATTCGCTCAGGTTTAGTTAAGTCAAGAACCACGACTGATTGGAGGAATTACCTGCTCTTTTTGCTTTCAGTTCCTTCCTCCCTTCTTTTCCTTTTTCTCTTCTGAGTTGACATATCAGTGGATTGTAACCTCCTATGTCACTTTATTTAAAAACGAATGGACCGTGCGGTTCATCAAAACAAAAGCTGATACTAATAGAACCACAAATATTGGAGAAGTTAAAGTGGCATGCTTTGGCAAAGGGTCTTCACTTAAAGGAGACACACCTTGAAAGCTGAGATGTGCAAACGAGCGCACTTGATCTCTTCACGTTTGAACCGATGCAGAAAACTCCAGCATATTTTTTAAAACCCAACGACGGTGACCTAAGCATCTAAAGTCCCTCCCAACGAGCAGGAGATGATGAAAAGAGGTTTAAAGTCACATAATCTAATCCTTTATTTACATCCAGCTCACCGCTCTCATGCTGCACAGATGTAGTTGGGATGATTTTTTTTTTTTTTTTTTCAAAAACAAGCAAAACCCATCCCTTGACAGTCAACATCTGCTTTATTCAGAGGATGCTTCTCAGAAAACAAAACAAACGTCAGCCTCATCTATCTTCAATTGAATTCTTTTCTGCATCTTCTGTGTTTGAAGAATTCCTCATTCCTTCTCCATCTTGTTTGCCTGACTGTCCTTCAACCTTTTTGACGTGAACTGAATTGTGAACAAACTGAAGAAAATGAATAAATAAAAACAGCCAAGGCTTTGAAAGGGTCCAATATTCTGTGTTTTCTAGGTATTTTTATTCATAACCTTGTTTCCTGTCTGATTTAGGAGTCTCAAGCACACAGTGGGTCCGGCAGGGACAAGTTTCGCTCCCTCATGTCGTCCGTGTTCACGTCAGTGAATCAGTTCCTCCAGGATTTGGCATGAAAAAATGCGAGTATCTGTTGATTTTGCATGAATTTTTGCAACCGCAGAATTGCAAAAAAAACGGAGGGACTGGTAGATGAAGAAACATCCTTTATTATTTTCTGGACTGTTAAAAGTGTAGATCACAACACTTTATCCTGCACTGACGTCTATTCTTCAAATTCTAATATTATGCTTAACCCTTGTATGTCGAAATGGGGTCCAACCGACCCCACACACGTAAAACCTGTATCATTTTCCATAGACTTCTACGTTTGCCTCAGTCCTTGCAAGCACAAGGGTTAAGCATTCAAAATGCTTATTTGTTATTAAGAATAAAGTTCTTCAGTCTTTTCTGGCTACAGAAAACAAATCAGTCCATGTGTTTTTTTCATGGTTAACACTTGGAAATAGCTTAAATACTTTTAATAACCACTCTGCTCAAATTGTCAACACTTCCAATGACGAGACATCTGGGCTGGCAAGACATTTGGGAATCAGTGAACTGCTGGCAGGTGGTTCAAGTGACTTGATTGCGACATTCGGTGTAGGTTTCTGTTAAATCAGAAGAGCGCTGCACAAGGAAGGCGAGCGGCCAGTTGCAGCTTCGGATGAACGCGGCAGTATCCAAGTGAGATCGTAAAAGTAGTGTGCGAAAGAGAAAAAAAAAAAACAGTAAGAAGCAGGAGAGTAAGAGGCAGCGTGGTGGGACACATGTGGGAAGATGGCCTGGCCAGCACATACCATTCTCAGTGTCCCGTGGAGAATGCCCAGGGCGAGACCCTAAATCCTCAGCCCTGCTCTCTGGGATCCATAAATCTCCTGCCATCCATATCCTGCTCCCTTTACATTCTACTTTAGCACTAAATCCATCTTTAGCGCTCCCCCTCCGCTCCCGCCTCCAGCAGAAACACAACATTTCACAATATCCCTCCCCAAATGGAGCTCATGTGGAAGTTTATGCCCCTGAATCTGAGTGAGATGTAAGAAAAATGACACGAGAAACAGGGTTTTTGCTTTTCAACCCAAAGTCACTTAAATCGTCATAAAGTTGAAAAATGACTCGCAGATGGTTTTGGTACGAACAAAGTTGGAGAGCTTTCTAACTTCGAATGTCATTGTATATTTTATTTGTTTGCCTGTAAAAAAAAAAAAAAAAAAAAGGCCAGAATGAGGCTACTGATTATAATTTGGTTGGTGTTTCTGAAAACCAAGTCAATTACTCAAAAACTGTTTTTGTGGGTAGTCATCTTGTGATCGGAAGGTTGTAGGTTCGATTCCAGTTTCCTCCTCCTGCCTCGTGTCGATGTGCCCCTGGGCAAAGCGCTTAACCTCAAATTGTCTACCAATCTGTGTATGCATGTGACTCCAGTGTAAAGCTCTTTGAGTGGTCAAAATGATTATAAGTTCAGACCATTTAGGAAAATTATTAAAATAAAAATTGAATGAAAGCTTCAGTGGATCATATTCAATGTGCGAAAGCCAAACGGCAAGAAAGGATGAATCCAGTTCTGGTCAGAAATGTACAGACATTCATCATCTGGAGGAATCTCGTATTAATTTACACATTTCATTAATTTAAATACTGGAGGACGAAAGGAAGACGATGCGAGAGCCGAGTTCAATCAGCAACTCCAACCCAGAGCAACAGAGTCCCAGAACAGCAGCCGAAACACACACATCCCCTCCTCATTTGATATTCTTTAACAAAACAACGTAAATGGACAGAACTTACAGTATATATCAAAGCACTTTACACTACAGTCACTTACACACATTTTTACACTAATAAGCAGATTGATTGGCATTGTGAAGTTAAGTTCCCTGTCCAGGTGCACAGCAGGATCCGACAGGAGGAAGTCAGAATCAAATCTTCAACCCACTGATTGCCAGATGACTATTCTGCCACAGAACCCATGAAGAGAAACCTGATGTACTAAAGACGTATAGTATCTTCCAACAAGCCTCTGAGCCTGAGTAAAAATGTCACATGTTTGTGCGTTTTATTGTTTCACATCCAAACTAATCCATGTTGAGCAATTGCAGATCCCGCATCGGCCGACGTGCATCACCAAACCCTGCGGCGCTTTCCACCATGGAGGACACAAAGTGACGACACAACACTGTAAAATTCCACAATTAAAACACAAAGATAGTCTGAAGCAACTCAAGGGAAAAAAAACTGATAGCACTCAAGATCATGATTAAAATTTTGACTTATAGCAAGAAAGTTCTAAGGTATAGTCAACATCAACAATCACCTCCAGCGGTCTGTATATGTTCCAGCATGTATGCATGCCGCGCCTGCAGGTGTGAAAATTTTGGCACCTTCTTTGTGGCTGCAGCGCATTAAAAAAGATAAGATGATGGTTGATGAGGAAACACAAAACTGTGTGGCTTAAATCAGACCAAGCAGAGGGATGCTGAAAAAAGTGTAAAAAAAAAACCCACGATACATTCAGCAAGGTGAAGTTAATTTCTTTGTTTACAATGTGGCTGATATGCAAAATGGCGCTGCTGCTGTTTGTACAAGTTTAAAAGCTCTGAAAGTTGCAATGGAATAACAGAATCATCAGTCATAAGCCTCAAAGTGCAGCCAGTGTCCTTGAGTGAACTCTAAAAAAATAAACCAGCAGATAACGTTAACATCAGTCTGAATTAGCTGCTGTTTTTTGAGGACGCAGTTTGGATAAAATAAAGTCATTATCTAGAATGAATAAAAGAAAAAAAAACCTGATGAATTTCTGGATCCCTGAGGCTGTAAAAAAGAAAGAAAAAAAAGAGAGAGCAGTGTTTAGTGGAAGTTGGAGAAGAACCGCGACCGTGCCATGTCACTTCACTCATGTTACTGTGCAAATTTCGCACAGCTAAATGCAATATTTAAATAAATCTAATCTAATCTAACAGCGCTCATTCTGATCTCAAGCCTATCCTTAAAATTGTTCTCTTTGACGTTGATGTGAGCAGATGGAGTTACCATGACAGCAGTGAATCGGGTTAGCAGAAGTATCGACGTAAGGGGCTACAGTGAAGACCATACAGTTTGTTCTAAGCGTCCTTTCCTTCCATAAACCTCAATGTTTTAATGCCAGCATGGCGTAAAGGAGCTGGAACCATGTGTGTGAAGAATACACTTCCTGTAAAACTCTCCTGTTATCTGTAGTATTGTGCAGAAACTGAATATTTGTGGTAACTGGTAAGCCATAGTTACCAAAAAAGAAGTAGTAACTATATTGTCACTAATATTTTTATCACAATACTACCACATAATATCATGATAAATGGTTAAGTCCATGTTACCCTCCACTGCTAAATGGTTAAACTCATCGGCTGCATGTGCCATCACCTCATTGGTTTGTTTAATCATGAAGAAATTACACTTGGCTGATGTCCAGTGAGCTGCATGGCAAAAAGAAGGGCCACCTGGGAAGCCATTAAACCAGCTATGGTGTAGTAATTAGCTCACACCTTTGAGTAGACGTTACTGCTTACTGCAGACGACGAGTTACTGAATGAGTGAGCCACCCCACAACTCCAAAATGGAGAACTGCTACTTTTATTTGTTTTTTTGTGAGACACATCAGCTGACAGAGAAATGTTGATTCTCTGACTCCAGTGGAGCATCGTGGGCCTTTTCTTTAAGCTTTTATCTTAGGTTTTATTGTTTAAATAATATTTGTTTTAGTTTAGCAGTTTATTTTTGAATGGTTTTGGACAATAAAAGAGTAAAAGTAACAGCAAAAATATTATAGAAAATAACAAATACCACTTTTTCCAGTGCCACAACACACACAATAATATATAAGACTTTAACTCCTATCAGCTAGAATACATTATAAATGCAGTATTAATAATGATCTTTTCTACTTTCTTTTTAAAAAATGTCATTTTGTAATCTGATAATTTTCAGTTCCATTCTTTAAGCATTTTCCTAACTTCCACTGCTTTTCTCAACTTTTTCTTTTCTTTTCTGTTTTTCCTTGATTTTTATTTATTGTTTTGCACCTTACAGATGTTGCATCTACTTGAACGGGATCATTCACTGTTTTCAGAAGCGAGAAGGCTTTGCCACTTACAAAACGTCTGTGCCATTCCCAGGGGAATTGGTGCGAACCTGAGATTAACAGTGACATAAGAAGTAAAGGCAACATCATTTAAAGATAATCCAACCTGATGGACATGAGGTCCTGAACTGTCTCCACTGCTGCACTTCACTCAGCTGCCCGACTGTCAGCCTTCTTCGCATGTTTGACTCAAGTGGAACAGCTCAAATCGCTCTGAAGCTCAACTGAATCATATTTAAATTGTTCAGTCTCTGTTGACTGTTTCCTAGGAATCTCAGAATACATAAACTAGATTCACCTGCTGCATTCTGTCAGTGAAGTAAAAGCTCTGAAAGAAAGATATTCTGTTTTAGAACAATTGACATCCAAGAGCAAAAAAAACAGTTTTATGTCCTTTATTTTGTATTTTCTTTGCAATAGAAGAGTTGGTTAATTGGTTGATGAGTTCAACCAATTAACCCACAGATTTACGATTAACACTGAAGTTTTGTAGCTTTGCAACATGTTATTTGGAAAGTCCTTAAAAGATGAATGTCCAAAAACACAAAGATCAGCAATTAAGAAAAGTTATAGTCATTTGCTGTGTAATGTGTAGCAGCCTTAGCATAAATATCAGACAAACCGTCTCACAGTTTCTGGTT
The DNA here is from genome assembly GCA_033032245.1 of Poecilia picta. NCBI lineage: Eukaryota > Metazoa > Chordata > Actinopteri > Cyprinodontiformes > Poeciliidae > Poecilia > Poecilia picta. The sequence continues at coordinate 23,755,638 of CM065353.1, read as the reverse complement.
AGAAGGCAGAAAAGTATAATTTTTCAACTAAACTGAGCATTTTAAAAAAGAAAAACAAACCTGCAGGCCTGTATTCTGCAGTCTTGATCATATTCTCTTTCAAAGTCGGATTTTTGTTTTCTCAGATGATTAAGACGTCAATACAGATTGAATTGAAAAGGAAACAGGAAAAACTACATTTCATCACCTTTCTAAAATAACGACCTAAGTTATTATGCAATTTATTCATGTTTATTTGTTTTTGCATGAATCATCTTTTGTGTCCCCCGCTAAAATCACTTTTGGTATAAAATGACTTAGGCTACTGCTAAAGGAAAGTGATAAAAGAAAACCATTGAAAGCCAAGGTTTTCAGAGAATGTCTTGAAATTTATCAAGTACACCTGAGATGTAATCTAGCGGCTAATATGTGACAATTTATTGTCATATTTAACATCAGAATGACTGATTGCAGGATAAATGTAAACATGGTCGAATGAATCTACAGGTGTCGTTACACACCGTCTCTTTATCTCATCTTTATCATATTTTTTATTTTTATTTTTTGCAGAATCAGGATCATAGATTGTATTTAAACATATATGCTCCATGCATTCATCCTTTTTGAGTCTGACATCAATGGTAAGTTTTTATCTAAAAGAAAAGCAATTGCGAGATCCAAAAATCTGGGGTGAATTGAATTGAGATGAATAATAATAAATGAATTTATATGCATAATTATAAACAGACTGTGTATTCATGAGTGGTTCAAACACTCAGAATCAAGTCATTGTCAAGCTCCTTCAGTAACAAAAATTAGATCAAATGTCATTTATCTTTTACAAACTGGACCACTTTAGTGTTTGTGTAAACCTTGCTTGACTTTAAACCGATTCAAAAACAGAATAATGTTTTTTTGTTATAGATTAGGTTACTGACTACATAGCAATGGCACTTTGCGAGTAGGAGGAATAAGCCACATGAACCTCTGCACAAAAACAACCCACTTCTCTGTCAGGTGACATACATTTCATATTTAAAGGGGAAACCCAATTAGATAAGTCTGTTAGATGTAAACAGACTCGTGTTTGCCGGAGGCACCGCGACACGCAGAGACACGACACTTACATTTTCACGGCGCAGCTCGGAAAGACTCGCAGAAAAGGCTGTTTGTGTCGCTGAGCATCCCGGAGAGCGCGGCTCATAACTCAGCTGGGTTTGTTTGGTCGCAGTCGTTATCCTCGTAAACCACATTACAGATAATTACATTTGTCTACAGAGAGGCTGGGAGCAGTCGAAAACCACTAAAAACACAGCTCCTGTGGAAGCAAAGACTAATTTAAAAACCGAATGAGATTCTTAAAAAGGCATTAAATTTGTCAGTGAAAAGAAATCACGCACATGTGAACTGATCCTTCTCAGTGTTACGTAAGCTTACAACTGTCTCCATTTGACAAAAAAAAGACAAGAGTTCATATTTTTAAATCCTGAGCTTAGATATAAGGAAGCTAAAAGGCTATGTTGCCATAAGGGGAACCAAATCAGTTGTCTTCTGCGCATCTTTCTGAAAGAAGCTTTGAATCAAAACAACCATTTTTCAGAGCATTTTTGGTTGATGGATGAAAGCGTAAAGAAAAAAAATGTTCCTGCTGTCGTGACAGAGACAACGAGGCCAGAAGTGGAAGTGCGTGCTGGCAGAACTTCCACTCTCACGTCCGGGGCTTAAGCTGGACTCCCTGGGGCCAAGGAGCCGAGGCTTTCAGACCGGCAAAATACCACTGGGCCAGACGGGGCACACATTCATTCGAGGCGGCATTAAGCTGGAGGCAGGGCTTACCTGAGTGTGGAGAAGAAGAAATTAGGTGCTGACTAAGTTTTACAGTTCAACCTGTCAACATTTCTGCCAGCTGTGACCCAGTTGAACAACGATGCATCAACAGAGTGGGCGTACTCTGTCGCTGTTCGATATCTGGACAGAAGATGGTCTAGAAAGACTTCAGCTCTGTAAAATCTGATAAGTTATTTCAGCTACAATCTTTTGAGAAAATGTGTACAGAGTAGGAAGACTCTACTAGCGTGGCTATTAGTTATCTGTAGTTAATCACGTCCTCCTAATACTAAGTATGTGGTGGTTACCTAATAAGCTGAGAGCCAAAAATGTTGTTGTTAAAGATGATCAATTATCCTTTCTTGAACATGTTAGTCTAAGTCTATGGGCTGCATAAAACACATTCATTATATGATTTTTTTTGCACAAATTCATTCTTAGATGATGAGATATTAGTCTGGTCGTTTTTGCCTGTTTTGAGCTCCTTTCTGAACGAGAGAGAGAGAGAGAGACAGAGAGAGAGAGAAAGAGAGAGTTTGAAATTATTTTCTATGATCTCAACCTTTTACATTTTAAAGGGGTGTGGAGGCTTTTGGGAGTCAACGTTTTTTGTTTACTGAACTGCTGCTTCCTCCAGTCAAATAATTGCAACATTAAAGTTGGCCCACTGATTTATAACCCATTTAACTAAAGATAAATATTAAATTAAAGCTTTTTTCCTCTGCATGGAAAGAAAGCCCATTTTGTTGACTTTTAATACATTTGGCAAAAGACAAAAGTTCAGGAGTTCCAACTTTGCTACAGCCTCTCAGGTCAGCTGCCCTCATGCTCAGCTTGGTGCCCTATTCTCAGATGGTGAGGATGAGGATATGCCCCCTCAACCCCTGACCTGATGTCCTGGTTTGAGCAGCAGCTTTGCTGTACCTCATCTGTCTCTTGCTGTGATAGTAAATTCTTCTTTTCGAACATCGTAACTGAGAGGAAAGTTGTTTCTCGGTAAGTCTGGTTTCAGAGTTTTTCAATGAACATTAGCATTAGTAGCATTATAGTAAGCCAAAACCAATAAAAACACTCAGCTTGAACATTAGCATAAAGTCTGGGGGGTACACCTCAAAGCACATTCAACATGGCTGGGCGTTTTTGTGCTTCCTATACAGTTGGCTACACTAATATGAAGGTAATAATGGTACTTTGTACCCTTACACTTTGCCAAAATTATGTTTAATGAGGTTTTAATGTGCAGATTATGTAAAAAGAAAAAAAAATAATAAAAGAAGGCAGTTCATTCTGATTTTTAGAGGCCGAATCAATACAAAGGATGAAAACTGCTGCTTAGCTTGTAGCCTGAAGCTTGAAAGTTAAGAGTTCAAGTTCAAGAGTTTTCCATCAATGAACATAGTGTAGAAAATATGACCAGAACACGGTCATATTCTTAACTATGTCCATTACTTCTGCTGGAAATCCTAATTAGTTCAAGAAACAACAATTCTAACATGTTTGTTTAAGGGAAATAAATTAATATCTACTTCATATTAAAATCCAGCTTTTGCTTATGGCCATGTAATTGCAGGTGGCAATCAGGGTAAGGGAGATCAGGGCACACACTTGCTCCTAAGGGAAAAATTATATTGACCAGTTGATCTAAAAGTTATGTTTTTACGACTATTTTGGAGTTAGGTAGTTCATGGCGAGCTAGCTGAAACAGATTCCCATTTGCGGTAATGAAATGAGCTGAAAGTCAAACGTTTCAATACCACAAATGGGAATCCATTTTAGTTATTAGATCTATGTTCCATCATTGCATAACAAGCATGTGGACAACGAGACAATGCACAATATTGTGATAAAGTAAACATTTCACAGCAATGAATCTCAGCAACAGAGATCATAAGAGCTTTATTTATCTCTCATAGTTTTATGCTTCAGGCTACAGTTGTGTGCAGACTTAAACTGGTGTCAAACTAGATTATATGATGGTTGTAGTACTTTTAGATCAAAAAAATATGCACAGCTTAAAAATGCCTTGGGAATGGAGAGAGAAAGCCAAAAACATATTTTTTGCACTTGATTTTTACATTTCCTTATTTGTTTCATGAACCTTTTAGTGTGGAAGCAGTTTCTTAAAACAATCCAATGTATTTGAAGTTCATCTCTTACTCTAGATGTATTCAGTGTCTCTGCAAAAACTGGGATTGAGACAAGTTATTTAATTCTGATGATTCTGTTTGCGTATCTGCAGTAGAGTGTAACTAACAAAGTAGCTGGGATTGAAGAATTACATAGCTCTGCCATATAAATACAATGTCTAAGCTCAATTTCATCTTGTCCAGCAACATGGGGTGGTTTGATCCTGGAAACTAAGCATGAACTACACGTCTAGTAATTCTCCACACAATGCGGCCAGTACAAGAAAAGTTTCTTTTTCCCCTTTTGGAAGATAATTTTAACTTGGAGCACGCCCCCGTCATGTGATGCGGTGATAAGAAGTCATGCCTCTTTGAGTGCATGAGCTCTGTGGCGAGGTGGTTTATGAATGATGGAAAAACTGCTTCAGGAAATAAAAATAAACTAAGAAGATTAGATTTGATCAAGCTTACAGACTCCTTGTCTAATGACAAATGGAAACAGAAGGAAAACATGTTTATTTTTCTCTCCATGTTATTACGCAGAGAGCTAAAATTAAATTCCTCTTGATCCCATTTTGAACATTGTAGCTAATTTAACAGAAAAAAATATATAACGCCATCTGTAGTGCTAGCAGCTGGTTTTTCAGTATTCCTTTACTCTAAAATTGGACTCAAGTGGCTTGATTAGAAATTCAAATGAACATTTCTGTACAGTGGAGAGATTAGCTGCCATGTGCAGAGGCTCTTGGAGAAGTTAGCAAGGCACATGTGATGATGATAAAGAACTGGATCATCTGGTCTCTCCAACTGTTCACATGTGCTCAATTTCATTCATAATAATTAATTTATTAACTAATACATTATGCATAAACATCTTGACCAATAAACAGACAACAGTTTCCAAGTGTGTAACACAGGAAATGTGAAAACACAGAGCATTATCTGTCCAGTGACTTTGTTGCCTCTAAACGGTGTGCAGTGTGCTCTGCACTTACAAATAAAAGGGTTAAATAATTCATTAAAGACGAGACATAAAGCTGACAGGAAGATCCGAGTGTAACCTTTGGAAAGAATGGAAGTGATGTTTGTTATTATTACTTCCTCATTTTATGAAGCTCTGATCCCAAAAATACTGCAGGAAAAAATAAGTGGGTTTTTCCCTGCAGAGAACCCCCCCCCCCTGCAGTGATAACAAGGTATCTAAATGGGATCGTAAACATCCAGAGACACAACCGTATAATGTGGCTAAATCTAAACGAATGAAATGAGCAAACATTTAAAACACCGCATTTAAATTTTCAAATAAACATTCACACAAAGCTGGAATAGGCGAACTTAATATCCCCTTATCAGCATAATATTAAGACCACCTGATAAGGGTTTGCTAGTGTCCCGTCTAATTGACAACAGAGGCCTGACCCTTGAACCCCAGAGGTTAAGCTGGAGTAATTAAGCTTAAAACTTTAGCCTCTATAAGATGTAGCTCATGGCATAGATACAGCAGACCTGACTCTTTTGTCTAGAATGACCCACAGATGCTTAACTGGGAGAAAATCTTGGAAAATTATTGCCAAAGTTAACACCTTAACTTTGTTTCACTCTTTAAGTTATTTTGGACAATTAGGTCTTTCTTTAAATGTGCATTCCACTAGAAGGATGCATTAGACATCAGGAAATAAAATGTGTATGTCTTCTGCAATGTTGCTCAGGTTATGCCTAATTCAAGAGGCAAGATTTTAAAATTGCTGATAAAGACTCTTAGCTGTAGCAGGTTTGGTCCTACGGTGAGTGGAGCGACTCGCCTCGCCTGAACCAATTTCACTCACCAACATTTAGATGTTAGACGGGAAATCTCAAGAAACAAATAACTCGGCAGGAATATCTCTTTATGTTATAAAGGGGGTTTTCTTAAGATTGTCAGAAGGTGGAGATCAGGACAAGAATCGCCCTGAAAGCTTCATTATGTGAACTAGGTGTTAGTGTTAAAGGAAAATTCACATGGCAGCACCCATGACTCTAAACTGAAGATTGCCCAAAGTCTCACACTGCCTTCACCAGCTTCCCTTTTTCCTACCAAGCACCCTGATGCCACGTGTTCCCCAGGAACTGAGCGCATGCTTCCAGCAATCCACATGATGCTAAATAAAATATGAATAGGAACACCTTGCTATGTAAGCATAAGGTTACACAGAGGCTTGACTCTCTAACACACTCTTTAAAATGCAAAAGATTATGAGGGAAAAAAAATTAATTCACAGCTTTGCAAGTCAAAAAATGGCTGCAAGAAAATAATTATTTGTCCAAAATGGCCCTTCAATTTTCAATACAAGATCCTGCTGCCCATCCAAAACAACTGGCATGAAATAGATGTAAACCCTGCAACTGGTCATCTGCTTATTCACTGCAAAACAATGTTTCAAAAGTGTAAAACAACTGAACCTGATTCAAACCAGACTGAGTGAGGACCCAAGAACGACCCAAACCTCTTTTTCAGAGAATCGTGCCAATGGTTTTAGAGCTTAAGAGAGTTTGTAACGCAATAGAAAATCAGTTTATTTTAGGGCCTTTTAAACATCATTACCTGGGTTGTCAAAACATACGGAGGTCGCTGCGCGTGGTCATGAGTGTAAACCATAATAACACCTTTACCAGCACGAGTTCACAGTAATTTAATAACTAAAGTGTTCTCCCTCTGATCGGTTTTTAAGGGTGATGGATTTTCACTTAACAGTCTGTGTGTGCAGTCGCTCAGTCACTGTGAACTAACTCTCCATGCACAGTAAGATCTCCAATCCCCTCATCCCTCTGTAATGTTTGCACACAGCTGGCTCACCGTCTCCTGTCCACGCTTAGTCTCGCCCTCTTTTATTAATGAACCTCTGTCTGTGCTACAGAGACGGCAGCCATGACAAAGCAAATATTGACACCGAACAGCTTCAAGGATATAGTATAGCTGTATAAATGTGCGAGGATGTGTCCGTGTGAGAGAACTTTTATTTCAGGGCTGATTCGCGGAGACGGCCTCAGCGGGAGTATTGCTTTGCCGGCAGCACCAATCCTGACGGATCAAACCTGCTCAGACTCATGACGATGAGACAAGTCTGCCGCTGTCTCTGTTCATCCAAGTGTGTGTTTTTTTTAAACATGACGACGGAACCCAGACCAAGGAAAGACACGTGTTAATGACACTAAAACAGACCTGGCAGGTGTGACTGGTTGTACTTTTCCTTCCTGCTGATGTGAAATTGAGAAAAAAGGAAATAAGGAGAAACTCTTCAAAAAAAAAAAAGTATAGTGACAACAAATAAAAAGATTTAGTTTAACTGGCATTTTTTCTTCAGTAGCTTGACAGACTTTTTTCAGTCTGGAAAAACAATATCTGATTCCACACAGATTTATTCTTCAAATTATAACAGTTCTGTTACGACCAAAGAGTCTTATTCTTAAAGTTCTCATTTTCTGCCTTAACAAATAATTAATCCATATAAAATCAACTTTCCTTTTAGCTTTTATATCAGCATGAAAACAGAAAAGATGAGTGGTTTAATTAAAAAATCAACATAACAGCTGAGCTATACTCTGCCAGCCTGGAGAAAGATGAAAGAGTGATATAGTATTAAAGAAAGGAAATTATGGTGAAGATGGATAAGAGGATAAACACACATAGGCTACCCGACAGAAAAAAACAGCTGAAAGTAGAAATTTGAAAAGACCCGAAAAGACCCGAAGACGTTTGTTCTGACTGAAAAGCTCATAACAAAAACATACATTTACGTGCATGGATCTCTCTTTTATGGGAGATGTGATGAAGATTTTTTTTTGCAGCAAGTTCAGTTTCTGGATAAAAAGTATTCTGCATACCAATCATATTTTGTTCGGACTTCAAAACTACCTTGAATGCAGAAAACCTCGTCTTATCCCCATACAGAAAGAAGTCAGCTGCAATTACAGTTTGAACAAATACAGCATACAGTTATGTATCTGTGTTAGATTTTCAATTGTATTTCCACTGTACAGTTAATTGCAGGGTCACAAGACAATGGCGGTCATGAAGTCATGTTGCTGACCCACTTCACAGGATGATTATCTGTCTTACTGCCATGCAGTCACACACAGACACTGCGTAGCAGAGCCAGACACAGATTTGATCAGAGATAAAACTGTTTGTGACAGCAAACACACCTCTGGAAAACCATCAGGACTGAAACCTCCACTGGTTTAAATTCATCCCGTAAAGAGTCACTTTCTTCTACTGCATCAAGACTACAGATATTTATTTTGCTACCCACAAATGATGATTGTGCGATCCATCTTTAGCATTTAAAAGTATCTGCTCGTCATGATAAGAGTTGTGTTGCAAGACGGTGAACTAGCTCAGGATCTGGTTCAGGTTTGTCCAACATGGAAACAGTAAGTCTCCAAAAGCAAGTGTATGGTTGTGGCTGGTGGTTTTTGTTTTTTATCTGGTGAAAGATTAATGATATGTTGGGTAGAATTGAAACCAAAGACAAAAAACTGTTCAGCTTTTATCAAGCCTCACTGGTGCCACGGTGATTTCAGACTTATTTTTGAGTCATCTAGCCTTGGAGTCTTAAGGCTCCATAATGATCATGTTGGTAATGATGCAGAGTTACTTAAGTTTGATTTAATATTTTTAGAATTAAAAATGTAAAACTAAACCATTTTAAAACCGATGAAATCACGACTCATCCCAGACGCAGTGAGTGTCCTGCAAAATGTCTTTTCACAACATTTTGTTGTGCTGCAAGCACTAACTTCCCCAGTGTTTTATCAGACTTATGGGATTAAATAGCACAAAACGGTGCAATAATGCAAAGTGATGAAAAAATTATACATGCAACTGATGAAACTCTGAAAAGTGTACTAGTATCCAACTCTCCTTAATACCCATGAAGTATGGATTAAAGATTATTTATCCAGCAAGCATGAAAATATCTAAACCTTTTTGGTAAAGAAATGCATTTGAGAGATATAATGAAAAAATGCCACTGCATTTAAAGATGATTTTATTTTAAAGCTTTTTGAACATTTCCATCAGGAATGCCAATAAATCTGAATGGTGCTGAAGGTGCTTTTAAATGAAAGCCTTAACAAAAATGGCAGCAAGACCTCGCAATAATTTAATAACTCGAGTGTCTCTTTCTCCTCATGTTGTCTGTCAAGGGTGAATGGATTTTCACTTAACGCTCTGCATGGAACGACACAAACCCTCCATGCGCAGTAACCTGAGAGCGAGAGGTGAGATGTTTAATGACTGCTTTCCTCCTTAACGTCAGAGCACACCTCAGTGTCTCGTGTCAAAGCTTCATCTTGATCCTTGTTCTACAGAACAGCAGCTATGACCAGACCAGTGGCTGTGAGCAAATAATGGCACTGAGCACTACAGCCTCCTGTTGGCAGAAAAACAGCCAAGATCAGATAAAAAAAGGAAAACTATTCTGAATTAGCCTGAACTCAAATGGAACGGTGAATGAATCATACAACCAGACCAACGATGATTGGTTTGGATCAACGCTAGCCTGGTCATTGTCTCCCCTACACTTGATTCTCATTTCACTCCAGAACTGCATCTGGGCTTTCTCCCATTGAAGTGAATTTAATTTCTCTGGTAGAATTTTCAACTGAGCCAGAAGGAAAAATTGTGAATGATGACGTCATTTTTATTTTTTTTTTGCGTTGTTTAAGAATTCACTCTGTCTGTAGTTTTAGCAATTATGACGTTCAGTCCAACACTGGTCACGTGGAAATGTGACCAGTGTTGGTCACGTTTCCACATCAGCAGCCACATCTCTGCACTTCTCTCTTTGCAGTGTAGGATGGTTGTTTATGACCTGGGCAATTTCTGGTAAGCTTCATAGCACTGAACTGGTGGACAAATGTTAGCAATGGGGTAAAATTTAAGACTTCAACAAAGTCCACATATCTATGAGGCAGTCGTTTCACAAAAGCTAAGAGTCCAGACCCTCAGTACGAAGCAAAATGTAGGAATAGGTGCTGGTTTTGACCTAGCTAGATCAAAGCAAATTTAAGTGTTAGAATGGCCCACTCAAATAAAACAAACAAAAAAACTAAATCCGATGAAGAATATCTGACCAACTTTGAGAACCAGCATTCAAAGACGCCCTTCATCCCATTCTACAAATCTTAGGTTGCTTCTGCTATGAAGAATGCACTAGAAATGCAGTCTCCAGATGTGCACAGCTGGCAGAAGCATACCCTGAAACAGTCACAGCTGTGACTGTTGCAAAAATATTGACTCACTGGGACCGAATGCAATGCCGACTACATTTTCCAGGTGTTTTATTTGTAAATGTTGAAAACCATTCACTCCTCTTACACTTTACAATCATGCACCATTTTTGCTTGAATTATTCCAAAATAGACATTAAAGGTTTTGGCTGTAAGGTGACAAAATACATAAAAAAAAATAAAACAAACTATGAACGCTTTTGAAGACATTGTATGTTTGCAATCAAAACTGCAACATTACTATGGGAGTTGGAGTAAAACAATAAGTTTGTCATAAGCAGGTTTTACTGAGCTGTTAAAAACAAGAAATTAGACCTCCACACTCCAGATCTTATTCGTTCTCTTAATCCACCTTAGAGTCCAGATGAAAGGATGGAAAACGCCTGCAGTGAGCTGCGCACCTACAGTCAAATGTTCTCTTGCTGCAGGGGAGACTTTTGTTTAAAATGCAACTGAGTGAGTAAACTAATCATCACAAGTACACAAAAACCCCACACAGCAATTCATGTTTGCAAGCAGATCGCTTCTTGTTATTCAAGATCAATACGGCTTGTTGCTGTCCCTGAATACTCACCACCGACCTGGACGTGCAACATAATTCAGACATAATGAGAGCCAGACCGGAGGACATGTCGGCCACTCGAGTGGGGATGACGCCTCAATCTGCTGGATTCTGTCATACTTTGGTGACAAAGACAAAAAGAAACATTCAGGCTTTCAGCAGATATCTACAGGCACTCAGACTGGATGGATTAAACGCCCAAGAGCCTCTCAGACTGCAGTCCCAAAAGATTTAGTTCAGTTATTATCTCACACATATTCCACCCTGTTATTCGTGTCACATTTCTCTCTCTCTTTCCCCCCCCCCAAACACAACAGATATCTAATAAAACCCGCCTCTCTCCCCGGTCGGCGGTAACTGTTGGTTCTTCCTTTTTCCATTTCCAGATCTTGTTTAGAAAGAATTTATTTTGTCTGCGATGCATCAAAATGCACAGCTGCTACATAAGAAGACAGATAGATTGACAGATTCATGGCTTTAAAGTGTGTTAGAGGAAAAAAAAACAAAAAAAAGACAAATGTTTCCCTGCAGTGTAACATGAGCACTTTGTTTTGCCTGTCAGGGATCTGACCACTGGTTTCTATCATTATCCCATTAAACCAAATGAATCAAATAAAAAATACAATAAAAATACACAATCTACCAAGCAATGTCCCTATGTATTCACATCTTGTTGGTGCCAGAATTAAAAAATATCAACTATTGTTATATCAAAGATGTGATGTTTTTCCGTCAACACGAAACAGACAATGAAGTAAATCTACTGGAATCAAGAAAATAATAAAAGAAACTGACTGTCGCAATGATAAATGATATCCATTTCTCACATAATTCAGATACAAGACAATGTAATTACAGAGGCCAGGAGGCCAACAAAGACTTGGCTGATGCTTTTTTTGTCTTGAACCATCTGCAAATGTCTCATTCCAACAAGATTTGGATTCCTAATCTGTCCATTTCAGGCTTTCACTGTTCATCCTACATGCAGCTTGACTGGACATATTTACACTCTGTTCAGATTCTCGGGTAAGACAGAATAAGAGCATCCCCACTGCATAAAGAATAGGATTCTTAGTTTTCACACAATTGAAACAAAGGACAAAATGTCAGGCTATAAAATTAAAGCACACAATGAAGAGTTTTTTAAGATTATGCCTGAATAATTAAAAAAATAAAAACAAAACACAACCTGAAATGTGCATCATCATTCAGTTGATCACCTTTCCAATAAAATGGTGGAACATGGGAGAAAAGTGCAGTTAAATGAAGGAGAAAATATCCAAAGACCCTTAGTGTTTTTGAATAGAATATGTATTTAATCTAATTGCATAATGCATGACATTTTGATGATGACCTCTTCAGAACATCCTTTGAGTAAATTAAAGGTATGAGGCATTGTGTAACACTTCTTCACAGATTGTCTGAAGATGCTCTGGACCATTAAATTGATATTCTGTACATAAATATGCAAATTTCTCAACATCAACACACAACAGATGCTTCATAAGACACACACATACACACGCAAACACATGCCCACACACACACACACACACACACACACACACACACACACACACACACACACACACGCACATTCACCTGTTAGTCAACACAAACGATGGAACAGCCAATCACAGGGAAGCAGCTCAATATTCAGGAGTTCAAGCCCAACAGAATCTTCTACTGGATTTCATCTCTCAGCTTCACAGAGTTCAAAGAAGACAACAACACAGAGTTCAAAGAAGACAACAACATCCCAGGTGTGTCAACTAAGTGGATGCAAATGCCTGGTTGGCAACAGGGATGACCGTTAAAATTCAGGTTAGCAGTATGCCATATTTAAAAGCAAATCATATGAAACTCTTGAAAAGCAGAGGAGTTACAGCAGCTGAAGACCACACCGGGTATCACGTCACCAACAGGAAACATCAACTGGTCTGACGGAAATAAATTCCAGCTGTAAAAAAAAAAATGCATCCATCCTGCCTGGTTCACCACAATGCTCTTAGTGTAATAGTTTTGGGCCATATTTTCTTGAACCTTTTCCAGTCCGTCCACAACAACCGAGCATTGCTTCTCTGGTTGCTTCTTACATCCATCCCTTCATCACCACAGGTCACCCAATCAGCTGCCAGCATAACAATGCTTTACATCACTTTGAAATACCTTCAAAACTTGCAACAGACTGAGGACAGTGCTGCAGTTCCTGTGAACAACTGCAATGGTTGTCCCAACAAGAGGAGCCGTGACGATGGACAAGCAGCATGACTAAAACATAAGGAGTTGTCAAACAACGTAGAGCTCAAAGTGTAACCCTACAGGTTAATTGTTCACCTGTTAAATTATAAATATTCTACCCTAATCTCACCTGGCTCGTGCATAATGGTTCAAACTGAACAGCCGGTGCGCCACACAAGTCAAGTTTCCAGGCAAATCAAATTTCATCAAAGTCTAGACGATCATCACCAGTGTGCCTCAAAGATCTCAATGCTGAACGCTCATTTCCTGCTTCTGATTAAATCATTTCTGCATCACAGAGAAATAGAATCGATTAAAAATCCTTCATGTGCCCACACACAGGACTGCATAAGCAATCAATGATGAGTTATTTTATCACCAATTACTCGTGGTCAGTAGCAGGCATTGCTAAAAAATAAAATTGTATAATTGCTTACTTCCTACATTCATATTTTATCACGGCATCCATTGTGAATAGCTTTGTATAATTTAAAGCTTTAAAGCCCTTTTATCAATTGCATTTTGCTGCTTGCGTAACCCCTCAGCCGACCCGGCGGCTTTGACCAAACGGATCCGTGTGCAGCTGGCAAGACTTCAAGAGACGCCCACTTTAAACGATGTCCAGAGCAGGGCACATCGTGTTCTTTGGATTTTAATGAAATTGAATTCATCCTGAAGCCGTCATTGATTTTTTATCCATTGTTCAAAAACAACAATAAAAATTGAGGACTAAAAATGTTTTCATAATGAATAAAGAATACATGTCCTTCCTGTGCCTCCTGACAACATCTTCATTGGCAAAAAAGGAAAATAATAAACTTTTAAATGGCTAATCAATGGGAAATCTCATGGCGTGAGCGTACCAGGTTAGTTGGCGTTAAATTTGATTGTTGTATAATACTTTACAGGGGAAAATAAGCAATTCATAAATATGGGAATCATGAGTTTTTACTTATGGAGGCATACGTATGTTTTACAAAATCACTAACGCCAATGTGGAAAACATAAAAAAACCCCACTGGAGTTGGTGATTGATTGACAACATAAACCATAAAAATCTTTTAAGATACTTCCCCAAAGCAGTTTACTGTGAGACCCCTTACACGGTCGTAAAAAGTTATGTTTCTGGCAGCCGTCTACATCTAGGCGGACCTCTGTGGGGTAAAGAACAACCGAGTGTGTCAACAAAAGCCAGGAAGCCAAACATATCAGGCCTCGGTTGCTCTTATATTTTTGCTCCTAAAGAGTCCAGCTCTGTCGTGGATGTTGTTGGATTTGAATAATTTTGACAAGTTAATTAGTGAGATAACTCTTTAATATGTTTATCTCATTTAAAATTACTGGCACTGAAAATAACAGTGGGAAAAAAAAGGTGTAAAAACACAGCGAAAAGCAGGTTGTAAGACAGGGATTTTTCGTGACAAAACAAGAGCAGGTTGTCTTTGTGCCATGAAGACTATAAGGTGACTCACTTCAACCTCAGAAGTGAGGCTGAAACTCATCAGTTTGTACAGATGAGTTCAGTACAAACTGAACTCATCATTCTTCCCACTCTTCTCTCTTTCCGTCTTCCCTTTTTTTGTTTCCTTTGGGCAAAGCAGAGTGGATCATATTATAAATTAGCTCCTCATGTATAATGGATCAGCTCTGAGGCTGTGGATTGCTCGCCAGCTTTAAATCGCTTTCCCCCCATTGAGTCCAATGGTCCATTGACTGCACTCAGTGAAGAACATTTGCAGGGACACGACAATCTGTAGGAAAAGTGCTCCTGTCGCCTTAAAGGATGTTTTGCATGCTTACTTGACAAAGCAACCTTTTACAGCGACGCTACATGCAATCCGCTCATATTCTCTTGTGCTTCCTCCATATTTGTTACAAGTTTGCTTTTAACTCTTTGAGGTCCATTAACCCTTTCATGCATAGCAGTCAATAGAATGGGCAGCTGTCTAAAAGCCATTTTCTTTCTTGTGCCTCTTGTGGATTTTTCTGTTATAAATGCACACAGACCACTGAAGTGGACACTAATGCATCACAAAATACATTATCAACTACTGGCCATCACCTGCAAATGCAAGAAATTATTTTGTTATATCCAATATGGCTGACAGAGAAAAAGACATGCCGGTCCCTCCTTCTACTGTATATGGTAAAAAACATATTGTGACATCAGATAACCCCTAAAGAACAATACTACTGATGTATTTTTCAAACAACAACTTTGTATTTGGAGAAAATTACAATTGATCACCTAAAAAAAAAAATTAATATTAAAATTTAACAAGATTGTTTTTCCTACATTTTTTTATGTCTTAAGAAGGAAAAAGGTAAAAAATATCCTGACACAAAGGATCATAATTCATGCATGAAAGGGTTAATTTCAATTGAAGAGTAATTCCTACTTTTCTAACAGAGGAGGGATTTGCAAGTGATGTCATCGCCAAAATCACACCTGTGATACCTCCTGACTTATAAACTGCTTATGCAACTTTAAGACAAAGAAAACGACACAAAAAAACTGACTTTGAGTTTTGTGCAAATATACAAAATCAACATCCATGATTCACTAAAACGTCTATTTGAGTTCAGAAATATTTATTTGAAAGTGTTTTTCATCTGAGGTTAGCTTGGTTTCCCGCTAAGCTAACCTCACCCATGTGCTTTTCTATTATCGTCCAGTTCAGTTATTTCCCCTGTGTTTCCTCTGCCCTGTTTACAGCTAGTATTAGCATAATATGCCCGGCTAATTTGATTGCAAGCAGGCCAGCCTAGCAATGACAAGTCACACCTGCCACATCTTATCCATTTAACATGCAAATAAAGAACAAGTAGGCCGTCAGCTGAGCAATCAGCAGGTTGACTGCGCTTCTGTAACGTCACAGATATAATCAATTTACCTAAACTGGCTTATCAGTCAAACACAACTAGAAGAAAGATGAAATTTATCTTCTGCAAGATCTGTAGATTTGAAGTTACATTTTTAAAGCTGGCTTAGTCACAATTTGGTCCAAAATCGCAGATCATCTCATGAATCTCTATATATGCAAATTACCATGAGAATTATGTGATAGTATTTGCTCCTAAATGTAAAATTTTAATTGGCAATACCCTTTAATTCTCTAACGACTTTGCTCCCATAGTTTTACATCTAGAGCAGTGTTTCTCAACCTTTTTTGGGCCAGCGCCCCCCTAACCTTTATCCAGGTCCCTCACCGCCCCCACCAAAGAATTTGTAGGCTACTTTGCGCTGACTATTATTTTATTATTAATATTACTATCACTATTGTAGATGTTTTGATTTTTATGCTTGTTTCTGTATTTATCATCAAAAATAATTTCCCAGAGAATAAAAAGCCATGGGAGTAGAAATTATTTTCACAGGTGTCTACAAAAAATGTAATGAACATTCAAGTTAAAATTGGTAGGAATAACAGCAGCCAATCAGAGTGGAAAAATATTCTTAGTCTTTGCCATTTTCTAGTTGTTAAATATTCCACAAAATGACCAGATAAAAGATGTTCAACATACCAGTTTAAATTTTGAATTATTTACAAAACGACTGAGCCCTACAACATTAAAACATGGATAGAACTGTAACTACATTAATCATAGCTCTTCTTCTCTTCAGTGTTTGTCAGGTTTCTGGTGGTGCAGCTCTGTATTAAGTTTTGATCGAAAGGTCTTGCCATACCAGTTTATCCCTCTGTATTTACTTTAGTTTCTTAGTTTATTCTTGCATTTTGTTCTTCATTCATTTCTATTTAGTTTCCATTTATTAATATCCTCTCTTGGTTTATTGCTATGTCCACTTTAGTTTCTTTCCTGTTGCTACATTTATTTTATCGTTTATTGACCACCAGTAATCTTCACTCATCACCTGCTTCACCTCCTAATCGTCATGTTTCACATCATGTGTTGATTTTTCACTGTTCATCGTCGGATTCTCTGTTTTTATGCCATAATTCACATCTAGTTTGTCACTCTGTTTTATGTCCCGCTTCTCCTGTTTCAGAGTTTTACGCAATCTACGGGCGCTTTGTTTTTAACCCCCTAAATTTTTTTTTAACTCCCCAGGGAGGTCGGGAAGCATATCGATGGGGAAAAGGCAGACTGACATAAACTTTTTAAAACAATGGAAACAACTTCAGTATTCTGATTATTGAAATTTAAAAGTGCTCTGTTGTTCTATGACCCCCGTTTCATACCGACCCATTTACAGCTCCGGTGTTAACGCCATAAAATGAACGCTCTCTATCGTGGTATCACCCATGGAGGGATTTTTTTATTTAAATGGGTTCGTTTTTCAGAGGGATACAAAGTGAGGGAAACGTGATTTTAGTAATTACATGTTTATAAGAGCGATTTTCTGTTGTCCTTCCATGGAAGCGGGCAGCCTTCAAATGGAAATAAAACACCTTTTAATATTAGTTGCTGCTTCCCATGCTCACAGAACTGCCAAAACATATGTACAAAAATATCAAAGTGAATCACAGCAACGTCATCAGCCGATGTAACGCTGAACTGATGTGGTGAAGCTACCAGTAGCAGGAGAACGAAGCTGTGCCAAGAAGTTAACAGAAGCTACCATTGCAGCCAAACCTGATTTAAGGTTACACAATACAGTTTTACCAAGTTGCTCAAAGTCTAACTAAGTCTAAACAATGTTGTGCATTTAAGGTGTAAAGTTTACCTTTGACCAAACGCCCCCCAAAGGCATCCCAGCGCCCCCTTTTGTAAAAATATCCGCCAGCGCCCCCTGCCGTCCTCTGATCGCCCCCTGTTGAACGCCCACGTTGAGAACCGCTAATCTAGAGGATTGTGCAACATTTTGATAGCAAAACCCACTGCATCATCAGGATAAAAATCAGGAGAAAATGTCATTTTCAGCATTTTCTTTCGTTTCTTTGTTCAGCACTTAGCTCTCTTTTTCTGTGCAGTCATTCTCCTCACGCTTCAAATATTGTCATATTAAGTCTCATCACACATCATTTATTCTGAAGCACATGATAAACATTAATCTGATACGATCAAATAAAATTTAAGACCCAAATCACACACACACACACACACACACACGCACACACACACACACACACACAAAAGATGAGCCTATAATATTTAAATGCAGAAAACGATGAATACATACTCTCTCACACACACGCACACACACACACACATATGCATACGGCATCTATTGAACTTTGTGGACCGGGCAGAGGAAGGAGAAGTTCAATTATATGCTCCAAGGATGAGACAGAGAAAATGTGGGGAGTTTAAGGTTGAGGTAATTTGAGAGGAGGCTTTGCAAGACGAGTGGGTAAGTGTAGTAGAGGATGGAGAGACGGCTAATGTGGAGTGAGGAGATAATGCAATCAAAAAAGAAAGGGATAAAGTAAGACATACAGCAGAACAATAAAGGGGTAACGAGAAGAGGTTTTTAACCTTTACCGTGAGCGAACAGGGTGACATATAAACGATCATTCAGGAGACGATGACTAGCTGGAAAAACAGCGTGAGCAGATAATGACACCGATTGCCTAATTCAGGTCTTTCAATTTCACTGTCAGTCAAAGAAAATCAATTCTTTCAAATAATCATCTGTGAACTTTTGCAGTCAGACAGTTCCTGGGAGGTAGACAGGCTGGTCCCTGCAAATTGGTGTCATAAAGTTCATTACACTACACTGTAACACTGACATGAGTATGCAATGCAATTTTACTTAGTGCCTTTTATCATTTCTTTAACAACATTTTCAAAGATACTAGTTTTAATGTCAGTGCTGAAAGAAGCAGCAACAGCAAAGTAACAGAGAACAAAACAGGAGTCTTAAGATGATGAAAATGTAAAGTTATCTTATATATAGAGAGAGTTATATTATATAATCAATAATTCTTGATGGGAAAATTACAGAGCGTGTATGATTTCTTTTTTGGCAATTGGGTTCCAATTCTTTTTTTCCAGGAAAGTCTCAGAGGTTTACGAAAATAATAGCAAAGCAAACTTGGCTCGTCCCTCTTCGGTTGGGCCAATTATCAAACATGAGCAAAGCATATGTATTAAGATTTTATTAAGATTAAAACTTCCTCTTAATTAGAAAACCAAGAGGCAGTGAAGTAACAACAAAGAACATTTGGCGCTCCACCCATAATGTTGGCAGATCTAAATCAAGTGAGTCTATAATGCAAGCTAGATAAAATCGGACCATTGGATAAAGAACATTTTGAAGAAGAAAAATTCACTTAATGCATATTTATTGGAAGCTGTAAGAAAATATTTACTTATAATAATAATACTTTAGCTAAAGTTTATGAAAGTAAACCATGTCCAACAACAGCAGCTGCTGTTTTTTTTTCCATCAGATTTTCTTATTAACACTAGAGACAGACCTTCAGTTTGTTCATGCCATGCTTGGAAACTTTATTTTAGCAAAACAAGTCAGCTCTTTCAACAAGGGCTGTATCAGGAAACGGGCTTGGCTCGTGTTGATTAAATAAAGAAGCATGTTGATAGAGCAGACCATCTTTTGGCACGCCCGCATGAAAAATATACACACTGACACGATCCTGTTCTCAACATATAATGGTGTGTGTTTCGTTTCCAGTGACATGTGAAACTATACGAAACTGCTACATACATGTCGTGCAGTGAAAAAGTCTTTGCTCCCTTTGCAGACTCTTTTGCTTCTGCCTTTTTGGCAAACTATTCAAAATCAAACACGGCGTTAATTTACTACGACAAAAAGCTTTCAGACCACCTGGACCTCGTGTGAAGAAAAGATGTCCCACTGACTAAGTCATGACTTGCGATTAAAAACGTTTTTCAGACAGGCGGTTTCAGTAGCCGCACGATCGCCTCCTTAATGCTTGATTCGTAGAGTGACGACTTTGACCAAGTAAAACTTATCCAAATGCGTGAACTAGCAACACAATTCAGCGTCAATCACAGAAAGTTCAAGAGAGAAAAGAAAAACAAATTCTCAGGATGGAAAGAGAAAGCCTAAGTGTTTCGAACTCCAGAAGGTCACAGTAAGATCCACAATCTGCAAACGGACAAAACATGGAGCGGCCACGAAGCTTAAAGGAGACCGTCCAGGGTAGCAAAGTGACCAAGAATATCTGAAGCACTGCAGACTTTGCTTAGCACAGCTAAGAAATTCACTGGCCAGAAGAAGAGACTTACAGTGAAAAGCACTGCTGACCAAGAACAAAACAAGAGCCTCAACCACTTTTGCCAGAAAAAAAAGCACCTTGGTGATCTCCCAGACCTTTGAGAAATTACTCTGTGAACAAATGTGATAGTAGATGTTTTGGAAGTTGTATGTTAATGATAGTCAGAGTTGGTGGTGATAGTGTGAAAGCAGGGAAATGCTTTGGCACTTCAACACCTGCACAATCTGCCTTTAATGTAGTTTTGGTTCAATAAAGGAACCAAACCACGTTTGCCTTAATACCATATGGTTCCTTCAATAAAGGAACCATATATCAGGTTTATTTATTTCAACCGTAATAAACTGCACAAAAAGGCAGTTGCTCCTTGTGAAAGTGACACATCTATTATTGGCTTTAGGGTGGGGAATACTTTTAACATAAAGCCAAGTTGGTCTGGATAACTTTAAGGTAAACTGGTCAGTGTCTGCAAGTCCAGAGTCCAAACAAAATGGATACACAAATCGAAAGACAGACAAAGAGTATAAGCTGTTAATCTGCTTTCACTTTTCATTCCCAACATTGAAAATAATCCAAATGTAAAAAGATTAATACCAAGTGCTGGTTGTTCACTTTTGATCCCTTCCTTCTATTTAAAAACCATGTTGTGTGTTTATTTAGGCTATGTTTGTTTGACATTAAAATTTACTGTTAAGGGGCAAAAAAGATAAGAAGAGAAAACAAAGCAGAAGAAAAGGAGGAAATACTTTTTACAGCACTGTACATAACTATTTCATGTTAGAGAATTTCAGCAAGCAGGAGCTTCAGCAGAGAATCCCTGTCATCCAGCCGCATCATTACTGTACATGCATGAGGAGGTGCTGAATATAGACTAGCCCATGAGCTTTTTTTCATTCACGCTGTAATTTAACCAACACTAATAAATAAATAACAAGCAGATCAAATGCAGGAGCCCACAAAAGAAAATTGGCATTAAATATGCACATCTGCCTTTTAGATTTATGCCATTTTTATGGGGATGGCCACGCATTGTTTGAAACCGTGGAGTTTCTGCAAGAAGCACAGATCAACTTTGCAAAATCAAATTTGTGATTTGTTACCCACAAACCTCTCAAATATTACTTGTGCATGTGTTGTGCGTGTGTGTGTGTTTGTGTGTGTGCGGTTTTCTTTTATTATTCTTCATTTATTCTCGAAGCAGGATTTCAGTAATGACTTTGCTCTGCTGCGCATGCTGGCTGCAGAGGAGAATGAAAGACTTCTGGGGGAAGCCGACGTACTGACTGTTTGAGATATCAATCTTCATGCAAGTCTTTCATTCATTAATTACGCTCCTATCAAGCGGCTTTATTTCCGTTCTGTGATCAGAAGCACGCAGTGGGACTCGGCGGAAACCGGCTGCTCAAGTGAGCGCTGTCGTGTCAGTGGGTGTTTACATCATCCTCCTAGTGTGGCTTACAATGTCAAGCATGAATGAAAAGCAGTGACAACGTGCCGTCCTTGCACGTCTGTGGCTGAAATAATACAGCCTATTACCCGGTCATTGATTTTATGGAAATAGTTTTGTTCATTTCTACAAGCGAAGTAGTTTAAGCTTACCCCGACAGAAAGAAGCTATCAGGTTAAAACAATTTCCTTCTGTAGGTTCTTGTAGAGCGCTTTGTCCAGTCCAGAGGACTCCAAGCATTTCACACTACATTCACCCATTCACTCGCTGAGGGTGGAGGCTACATTGTAGCAACATCTGCCCAGGGCAGTCTGAAACAAACCAGACTGCCATGCACTGGTTTGTTTGACCACCACAAGCACGTAACTGGCAACCTATCGATCACAGGACAAGCTCCTACCACCATCGCCCCACTTGCCACTTGTGTTGTTCAGTTCAAGGTCAAACATCCTCGTTTTGTACTAAATGAAAAACCATCCCATGTCCACAGATCTTCCAGTAATAAGAAAGTCCAAAGTGTTTCAAATGGAAAGGAAATGTGTGCGTGAAGTTAAGTGTCTGAAATGGTTTGTTGTAGTTGCAGCCGATCGTCAGGCAGAGCCATCATCCCACGGTTTTGTTGTGCTTGATGGAACATATTTCTACATAATTCTAACATGCTGTTGTTTTTATGCGTTGAGGTTTCCTACTCAGTCTGGATCAGCAGCAGCAGTAACATCAGGAGGCTATATAATAGTTTTTTTTTATGGCGTAATCAGGTTTCCCCCACATAAACGTAAAACTTGTATTCCCCCTTGGACACATTTCTATGAATAAACTGATTAAGTAACCTTGAGCACAAGCACATTTATTAATCTTCACAGTTAAATCCCGGCGCCGCTCTTAGTATTGCTGACGTACTTTTACAAACTGGCAACCCAAAGAAAGCAGGTATTCTGACCAGAGTCCTTAGAAGATCTGAGCATCTGTGTAAAACATCAAGCTTGTAGTAGATAGTCATAGGATTTGAAACATCTTACATAGTTTTTTTTATTACACTCATCAGTTGATTGCATTGAGAGATAAATACTGAGCAGGTCTGACACAAGTTAAAGTCAGAAAATGCTCAGAAAAGTTATTTACCATGCATTCAGTAGTAAGATTATATAAATCAAAAGTCCGAGAGCCGATTAAGACTCGCCTTGTCTTTATTTCACAACAGCCTGTTGTTGTTGTCCACATATCGACTGAAAAACCTCCACTGAAACCTTGTGCTTTTAGGTCAGTTGGTAGAAGTTAATGGAAAAAAGTCATTATCTCATTTCACCCTGTTACATGTTTGTAGACCAGCCTCTTTGAATCAATATCTGTCCTTTTGCAAATGTTCCCTCTGCAGGTCCATACTGACCAGATAAATAAAATCCTGTGGGGCCCATGCCGTTACAAAGAGACGTCTGATGTCTGGAGGGAAAACAAAGAGCCTGGAGGGGAAGAGAAGTTTGGCTTACTGTGAATGAAAGCAGACAGAGACGAGAAGATTTGAAGGAAAGGGAAAGAGTTTCATTAAAGGAAAACACAAATACGGAGGGAGACTTTTGGTGATCAAATTATTCACGGCCGAAAGACGTAGCAGATTACTTTTAAGTGACCTTGAACGAGTACCTGGCTCGAAGGAGAACATTAGCTTAGAGATGGGGACTCTCTGTAGCAAGAGTGAACATGTACACTGACTGTGAGTGCTGGTCATTTCTCACCGTTGCCTTTCGGTTTATTTGCAGTTCTTGTGTTTCTGTGTCTAGATTTCTTTGGGAAAAGAAGCCATCTTCCATACGAGGCTTGCACAAACTTATGACAGCCGATGATTTTACAGTCATTTAATCTAGTAGAAGTTTACTCTAAAGTAAAGAATCTGATAAATTATACCAGCAGGAAGTCATTGGGTGTTTGTTTGTGTGATTAGAGTCATAATCTCCTACATTTCATATAGGTATATATACACAGGGTAATGTAAAGTTTCCAGTAAATTCAAATTATACATGAGATTTTTTTCATTTCTATGATAATTTATTATAATAGCAGTATATTTAAGCACATTGGGCAGGGCTGAGCAAAAAATCCATAGCTATACATACACACATATATATATATATATATATTATATAGACAGAACTTTCTATAATATCACTGAGCTACAATCCAGAACCACACAGCATTCTGGGGGATGTAGGAAGAGGAAAGGCTTGAGCCACTCGACCTCTCACTGACAGCGAAGCAAGCCTGGAGCATCAACTAGCTCACTCACTGTCTGGTTACCTAGCAACAAATTATTGAATAACTTGTGCAGCAGCAGCTTGAGGTTTCACCACTGTGTCTCTTAACTGCTTACAAATAAAAACCAACAGGGTGGAGAGAAAGAAGAAAATGAGTCCAACAGTGCAAGAGAAAACTATTGATAAAACAGAACAGTGCATGTCACCAGCTTTTTTAGTACTTTAGGTATTTAGAATAAAAACTAATCAGTAATTATTGATATCAACTGATATGAAACGCTTATATCATGATATTGTCCAGCACTAGGATATAAACGGCATGTTTGAAGACATGGAAGTAGAGACGAACTAGGAACGTGTGCATATAATCAAAGTGTTAAATACAAAGGGTGCCAACTGAATACACCAGCAGCAAGTCAGTTTAGGCTAAATTGGTGTAAAAAGCTATGTGTCCTCAGCTCTTTAAGGCTCATTACCTTTTAATTCAATGTGATTCCAAAGTTCAAAAACTTATGCACAGCCATACATTTCGCATTTGGCTTTGGTTGGCTTGGAAACCAAAGTAGACCAAATTTTACACACATCACATAAAATAAAATGTTCTTGTCCTTCCTTTATTTAAGCTACATCAAGATGCAACAGTTTTATGAGTAGCATTTAAAAATAAAATGGTTGAGACATCCAGTCGTGTGAGAATTTCTATCCTTCGTTGTCAAGTGATACAAACACAGCTTAGCGACATGAACAAATGTAGATTTTTATCAATAAATTAAAAAAACAGACAAGAAATGAAAAACTGTACTTCTTTGTATTTGTTTGAGGGTAAAATACCCTAAATGGTAAAATTTTAAACATTCTAAATATGTTTTACATATAATATTTACGTGACGACTTTGCTAGTGTTACTTAGAAAACTCAAACATTTTAAAGCTACAAAGATATTTAGCACTTAATAAAATTTTGTTGAGCAGCTCAACTTATTTTTATTTTTTTTTTCGTAGAATTTAAGGCAGACTGCCTTGAACCTTTTTTAAGTTTCACGAGTCTCCAGAAAAGCCTTGCTGGAAACCCTTATTTCATATTGGCTGTAGATTATAAAGAAGATGCTGAGGGGGACATTTATGATTTGTTTTACTGTTGGTGGCTGCTGCTGCTGTGAGGACCTGAAGATCACATACACTGCAGACATACTGGCAGATGCATGAATAACTCCTCTCTGCACGGTTCAGATGAGAAAAGAAGTATGGCAGAGATCGCCTGCCTTGACAGATGAACGAGATATGGGTCACAAGACATTACGTCTGAAAAAACAAAATAAAGGAGGAACTCGTGTTTGCTGAAAATGTTAAAATAAATACCGAGGCCGGCTGAAAACATGCACAAACACACATGAATGCTTGTAAGCTCATTTTAAGTCGGTAGGTCCTGCAGGAAAACAAATGTAAGCAGCATAAGTTTTTACAAACAACCCATATAACAACATCAATGGACTCGTTAAAAGTCCAGCATTTGTTATCAATTGTGAGAAAACAGCTTGGTTGCAACCCGCAGAGTTGCTTCTTTAGCATTAAGGCACGCAGATCAATATCACTTGGGGAAAAAAAAAAAACCAAACATTCCGAAGTCAATAAATAATCGAAATATTTGTCAAGAGGCCAGTTGGAACTTAAAGTGTAAGAAAAATGCCCGCATCCAGCAGCCATTGCAGAAGCGAGTCAGTCACAGAGGCACAAGACTACAGGCACAGATATGATTCATATTTGTTCTGTTTAAATGGAAACATGAAAAGCTTTTAAAGCACTGCCAAAAAAGAGAATCAAAAGTTTAAGAAGGTTTCCAGAAAAAACGATGCGTCTCGACAAAGACCAATGAATGAATGAACGGAGTTTAGGAGCGCAATACCAAAAAATCAAAAAAGAAAAAAGAAAGCTTGTTTCTTTACCTTTGGGGTTTAGACCTCGTCGTGCGCACCTGGCGGCCCCACCAAGCCCACTGTTCAGCTCCCGGGCGGTCCATCACAGCAGGCAGAGTCCGCAGAACCAGAGCGCATCCAACCCAGTTCAGAATGAACAAGAAGAATGAGAGAAAGAAAGAAAGGAAAAAGTCTTGTGACGATACAGATAGTCTCTGATCCAATTAGATAAAGTCCAACTTCTTATTTTATATATATATATTTCTTTTTTTTTTAGTTTTTGGTTTTGTTGCTCTGTTTATTAAGACTTGAGTTTCTAAGTGAATTCTCGCTCCTGTTGCTGACCCGGAGTGAGTCGGACTAGCGCCTGAATGCTGAGGTGTCGGTGTTCCCACCATCTGCACAAAGCCGCTGAAAAGATGCACGATCATTTCCGGTTTACTCTTTCAAAATAATGCCCTTTAATAACTCCGTAGGATGAAATAAATAATGTTCATGTTTTCGTTGTTTTTGGACACTTGTTTATTTATTTATTTCACTTATTTTTAACCAGCTAACATATTTGAGGACATTAATAGATTACTGCCAGGAGAATAGAATAGAATAGAATAGAATAGAATAGAATAGAATAGAATAGAATAGAATAGAATAGAATAGAATAGAGGCACTGTTGTCAAAAAACATGACTTATGTCATACAAATTACAATGAAATTAAGGTGCAGCCAGCCATTATTAAATGACAATAAACCAAAAACATAAAAATTTACATTTCTTTGAAAACCACCAAATGAATAGAATGTACATTATGCAAAATGCATAATTTATGTGAGGTTGGTTCCACTTACGACACAAGATATTTACATAATAGTATCCAATATGGGTTCACATGCTGTCGATAAATAATTCAGTGTCAGGTTGGGGGCTGCAGAGTGAGCTTGAGTTTGACATTAAGGCATAAAGTGTAAATAATATGCTCAGAATAATACTACAGTTGCATATAAAAATGCTCAAATAAGTCTACATCTGATGCAAATTTCTCAATACGCTGAAGTTTAGCTTCCAGTAATACTATCACAGTCACACTCTTTTCCAGTTAAAATAAGAGCAGAAGCTTTGAAGAAAAATAAATGTTTACTCATATCAACAACTTATTTGAAACAAAAAAGCAGTTTTTTATTAAAAACTGAAGATAGCATTAATCAATAAATGAAGAAAAATAAACATCTTAACACTAATGTAATGTAAAACTAAGTATAGCTTTATGTGATGAATCAATTCATACTGAAGCTGCCTCCCTTCCTGCCTCAGGTTTCTTTCTGTAAAATGATCTGAAATTGTGAAAACTGAACCATTGTGAGGATGAAAAGCCTGCAGCTGGGAAACTCTGCTGTAAGACGGGAAATGTTACCAGTTTGTCTCTTTTTTGTGAAATGAATGACTTCAGCTTCCTGTAAAGGTCCTAAAACCCGAAAGCTTCACACAACACTGAGCTTGACTCCAAATTAATACGTATAAATAAATCACTTTTTACTCCTTTTTGACCCAAGAGAGGTAATGTTGTGCTTCCAACTGTCCTGAAAAAACTGACCATAGGTCTTGATTAATAATACTAAAAGACATTCCATCATGGTGAACACAGAAATTATATAGTCTCTATGAGAAAATGTGATTTAAAAAAAAAAAAGGTGAGATAATGTGGGTGGAGGGCGTCTTTGAACCGTTTTCTCCCAGGTGGGTGTAAGCTGCAGTCGTCGCGGCGCAGTGGGCACAATCAGCAAAGCAAAAGCATCAGCATGATCCACAGAAACTCCTACAAGCTCCACACAGTGTTGTGCTGCATTTTCTGGAAACTCCTGGCAGCGTTCAGCTCGCAGCAGTTTGTGCTGCCATTCAGGTGGAACAGATGTTAGCCATATGGAAGAGCAGGAGGGGTCACCTTTCAAAGGCTCAGATCGTGCTGCACGATCATGCCTGCTGCTCGGTGCTTCCGTCTCGAAGGTGCAGCAACGGGAAGAACGAGCGTGTCACTTGTTTGGCTCAAGAATATGAAGTCAGGCGAAAGAAATGCAAGATGCAAAGATTTCCTGCGTAGACTTCCATGTATTCGTAACGTTGCACAACCGATAGTAATACTAAAGAGGTCAAAAAGGATTTTAAAGTCTAAAGCCTCTTTCATATTAATCTCCAGATGTTTGTGTAAAGAAATAAAGAAAAATAACACCACATTAAATAAAAAAAGTGCACAACAGACTGTCATTTTTTTTCTTGGCCCTCTATATATTTACACGCAGTTTCACATATACGTATAATTTAGACAGATTTCTTTGAAAGGCCATTAAAGTAACTCTTTGCTCTTCCTATTTGCATATTGTTCAATTTCTACATCAACATAAAGGCTATGGTTATTCATCATGCACATAAATGATCTTAAGTTTGTAGGCACAACGTTGCATTGAATATTTCAGCGGTTGCAGGCGAGACGGAAAATGATGTGGCATCGGGACTGAGAAAAACAATCAGAAGTTGCAGAAAGACTGAAGACACTCTTAGATAACTGGATCGCTGGTATGCAACGTCAGATAACGAGGTTAAAAGTTATCTTACGTTCGACTATCAACGCGCCGAGCTTTTTATCAGCATCAAAAAGAAAACCCAGCGACACCAGATGACTCCTGCCAGGAAGGATTCCCTCCAGCGAACTCTGTGGTTTTTAAATGTTATTGTGTTTAATGGGAGGAAAGCTGTATAGCAGCACATAAAGCTTTATGTGAAGAGAATAAGAGATGAAAAAGCAATAGCAAAAAGTTTTAAGTTCAGGATTTCTGGCAAACACGTTGGGCTTTTATGTAAAATAGGCAGCTGCACCAAAAATGGGGGTGAAAAGAAGACGAATTAAAAAAAGAAAAACACATAAAAGACGGTAGTGTGACACGACCACAGCCTCTCAACTGTGTTCAATAAAAACAGTAAGATGAAGATTACACCAAATTAAATATGGATCAGATTTATTCTTTTATATTTAATGCTAATGGTAGCCCCTGGTTTATTGTGCCCTGGGTGGAGAGCCATCTCACAAATAAAAAACAATCACCAAAAGGCTCCATAGGTTGTGAGATGCATGACTTTCTTATATTGATACAAAACCTGTAGGCTACTACAAAATGTCACCCGCGGAAGGCTGAGTCTTTTTTTTTTTACTTTAATTGGTTGGAAATATGAAAAAAAAAAAAAAATCAGATGAGTTTGATGGCATCCCGGAGTGACCTGCTCGCTGAATGCTTCAGACTGCAGGAGATAGTGGGTGATGAAGAGCAGCCGACAGTGAGATGGGCTGCAGAGTAACATAAAAGAGCTTTTAAAAGCCGAGGCATGAGAAGGGCTGAACGAAGAATAACGGGGTTAGATGAGGACGTCTAGGTCAGCGTGGTAATAAAGCCTGACATTTTCAGACTTCTCACTGAGTTTGAGGGAAAAGAAAAAAAACCTCTCCATCCCTACATAAGGACACACGGTGCAGCTCTGTGGCAGCCCAGAATCATCATCATGCAGGTTTAGGTACGGCAAGCTATAATCGATGCATTTCCTGCTGGCAGAAGATAAAACATTTGTGAATTAAAGTTTGTTAGCGTGAACGCAAATTGCACTTAACCTCTCTGAGAACTTTACCACCAGAGGAAAGTAAAGTCTGTGCAGTGAGAAATTTTCCAAAACAAATTCCTCATGTAGCGCAGCAGAGTCGAGTTCAGCAATGAGGCTGTTCTGCTAATGATCCAGAGCATCAGCTGAAGCATGACAGCAAAGCGAGGGCAATGTAACAAAAAAAAAGAAAACCCACATGCTGACAGAGCAGAGAGACTCATGAGGAAACTGGTACAGGACACCCTGACCACCATTGTCTTACTCTCCTGCTCTCTCTGTTAACCAGTTGTGTGCCTTAAAACTCAATGGGGACTTTGTTGTCCTCAAGTCAAATCTGTTTCTTTGGAATCACAGATTTAAGGTGAAAATTAACTAGGTCATTCGTCTTGTTTTCTTCTGTCAGATTCTATTTAAATATCTAACAGGCAGTTTTAAATCACTTAAAAGACGATAATAACGAGCTTTACTGACATTGCATCAGATTTTCCAAAGAAACAACTTTGTTTGCATTTTTGCAACAAAAAAAGAGACTTAAAAGAGACAGATTCTGAAGTAATCAAAACTAGACAGTGTGAGGAGAGAAAAGTAATAGTTTCATTCTTTGAAAAGACCCAGTAAGTTCATGGAAAGTTGAGAAAAGTAAAGGAGAGAAGCTTAAGTTCTCATAAAGAACGCTGTAAATTCAGCAAAGTTTCACTAAGTAACCGCTAAGTTTCACGAATGTACAAATTATTATTTAGTGTCAGGTGATTTTTTTTTTATTCCTATATGTTGGTGTGATCTAAAATTTCCAGTCTCATCTTAAGTCATGTAGCCATTTTATGTATTTTCATTTTATTTGCTAGTGCCTTTCAAGACACAAGGACACTTTACAAGAAAAATTACTTTATAAGAAAAATATCTTTACAAAACCACATTAAAAATGAAAAAAGGTATGTAACATAACTTAACAAAGATAATATTTAAGGGCAAATGCATCAATTGTGTCATTATCAAACTTTTCCCTGTATAAACATTAGTATTCTCTGATATGTGCATGTATAACTTGTTTAGACAGATTGGTGTGACATGCATGTCTTTCTGTCTTGACCTCCCACAGGGACAGAGCGTCTCTGCAGGATGAAAATATTGTTGGAGAAACACGAGTTCCCATTTGAATTTCTCACCAGTGTTAAAACAGAGATGGAGGCAAATCTGAATGAAGGTAGGAAGCAACAACAAGAATACTGGATGAAACATCACAGGGGAGAAAGACTGAAGAAAGTCCTTCAGAACAACAATTTAAGAAAAGATGTACAGTTTTTTTTTTTTTTTTTTTTTTTTGCGGCAGCAGCAAATAGCAAACACCTGGTGGATCTGCTGATCTGCTACTAAGCGTACCTTTGGACAGCATAATGAAAAAGCATTGCTGTGAGGATGTGATGTGTCAGAAAGAGCAGGAGCTTCTTAAAGAGACAGAGACATCAATTTAGATAGGGAAATTTCTTTCAAGTTAAGTTTAATATATATGGCATTTTCCAAACAACTGAAGATAGCTACTTGATTAAGCCACGACAGATCATTATGTGCACAGAACACACTCATTTAAAACACAGAACTCCACTCATTTAAAAAGATAGAATATGTGTATAACTAATCCTAATGCTTATCGTCTGCCACATTTTTGTAGAATTATCTTAATATATTCCTAATTGTACAGAAGCATTTGCACGGTTGACTTTGTGCTCCTCTGCATTCACATTTTTGAACTGAGACACAAGGAGATTCTAAGAATCATAGGGGAAGTGAAGAGCATAGAGACGAGCAGGTTAACAAGACAGACTGGCCAGTTTTGACTGGGATAGAGGAGCTTAAATACTAGAAGGTGGTAAATGGAACAAAGGGCCTAGTTAGATGACATGACTGATTACAGGTGTGAGTGGCTGGGACAGGAGCTAGCTGAGGGGAGGGGAGAAGATGGCACAGAGAAGCTAAGAGGATCTGCTGGGGAAAACAAAAGGGAGGAAACACCAGGGAGCTGAAAATATGTCTAATACAGAAGACACACTAAGAGTAAAGAGAACCTGATAAACAAGAAGAGAAAAAGACATGAGGGAAAACATACAAACCTAATCAGAAAAAAGGCTGATCTAACAGCAATAAGAACTAAAAGGAACATAGAGCTAGAGTAACTAGAAGATCTAAACAAAGAAATAACCTAGCTAGAAGGACTGAAGGGAGATAGATGTGTGTGGATGCAGACATAACAGAACTCAACCTTAAGTATCCAGATAAGAAAAGCTAGAAACACTACAGGGGGAAGCTAGAAGGACTTAGTAACTAACTGGAACCACTAAAGAAAGGTATACATAAACTCAGACATGTAAGAATAACTGAACCCAGGATGATGAAATAAATAAGAAATAAACAGGGGTGTCAAACTGCAGTCCTCCAGGGCTTCTGTCCTGCAGTTTTTAGATGTGCCACAGGTACAAAACGCTGGAATGAAAAGGCTTAATTACCTCCTTCTTGTGTAGTTCAGTTCTCCAGAGCCTTGCTAATGACCTAATTATTCTATTCAGGTGTGGTGCAGCAGAGGCACATCTAAAGGTTGCAGGGGAGCGGCCCTCCAGGACTAGAGTTTGACACCTGTGTGTTACTAGAAACACTACAGGGAGGCTGAAATAAGGAATAGAAGGATTAAATAAAACAATTAACAATAATCACTAAAGAAAGAGAGACATAGACTCAGACAAATAAGAATAACAGAACCTAAGGTAACTAAAGAATAGACCTAACTAGAAACACTGTGAAGGGCTGAAAATAAGGAAGGCAATAACAAGACGATTCTAACCACAACATATAAACTCAAATAATGAAACTAAAATGACCATGTGGGGCTAACATAAAGTGAACTGCAACATCATGATAGTTAAGATGAAAAAGCAAAATAAAACCCAAAAACCCAGAGTCCTGACATATACACACTGACACTTCATTGATAGAATTGAAAACGTTAAAAACACAAAGCTCATCCTGTTGGTCAGACATCAACATAAATGCTTTACTCAGCACTCTGATTATCTTCCTGGAAAGACATTGGCTGGTGACGCAGCAAAACCTTGAGCCGGAGAAGAGTGTCCGTTGCTGTCACGACAAGCTGCAAGCTTTGAATACGAATGGCGAAAAGCTTTCAAATGCTGTCAGATTCTGTTTTTTTCTGTGCCAACCTGGAGATGTAATGAGGAAGACAATGATCTGAGGTCTGACTCAGCATTCCCTGGTGAGATCTGATCTCCAGTTAGATGGAGACAAGCTTCAGTTCTTGACTTTACTGTTTTTTAAACTGCCTCCCTTCGGTTTCCCGTGTCACAGGTCTTCATGAAATATGCAGTTTATTACATGCACGGCCTCTGACCTTTCACGGCTTCAGCACCATCTTTGCTTGGTAACAAATCAACATTTTCATGGGCATTGTATGTGTGGATCTATTTAAACATCCACTTTTCTAAACATTTACGGGTTGTTGCATTTTTTTTTCTTTTTGGAGTGTTTTAATAATGGCAGCGGGGGAACGCTTTCGAAGACGTTAACCAGAAATTACCTGCGGGTGCACAGTTTCATTAAGATATGGCGACTGAAGCCACAGCAAATCATTCACGTCGTTTTCAAATTCCCTTTCCTCTTGAGGCGACAAGGGTAACCAGCCCGTTACAGAAAAATCCCCTCCAGATTCACGTCATAACAGCTTGAGCCCTGGATAATTTAAACCAGTGGAGGTCAAATATTCAGATATGGAGCTCCTTCTTTTATTGCAACACTCAATGCAGCGACAGAATAAACCATATAAAAAAAGATATAAAACTCTTTAAATCTATAAAATCTAATGAGATAAAATGGAATCATTTGGCATCATTACCTTGGAACATACTCTAGATCTGTGGTCCCCAAACTACGGCCGCCTCCACATTTGGTCCTGAACAATACCAGAGAGCATTCAGATGTTTTTTTTCATTTACCGTATTTTCTGGACTATGAGCCGTTTATATGCAGATTTTTCTTCAACCACCAGGGGCTCTTTAGCAGAAAGTGAATCATTGAAAATCTCGGTTACTTGCACGCCAACATTAAGCCCACAAGCAGCAAACTGAGTAAGAAATAGATCAGATGTCTTCGGAAATTTTCTTTGCAAAGGGGAAACGGCCCAGAGAAGAGACAGGACAATGGATTTATCCCAGACCGGTAGGTGATTCCCACATTACAAGCCGCTCTGCATAACATGCAGCGACGGGCTGCTAATGAGGCAATGAAGCTTCAAGCTTCATGAAGACCAAGCAGGCTGTGCTCAAGCAACACAGCTCGGGTGTCATTGTCTCCATCACTCCCAGATGGGACCATCTCGTTGCAGAGAAACAAGCTCAGGGTTAGTTATTATCTTGAGTTAAAATTTTCACGAAAGTAAAATATTTGTTTTTGTGGCGCTTTTGTATATTATTTTGAAGGGATATTATTTGATTGTGCTTTCTGGAAAACAATATATTTTTACATTTAGGCACTCCTGCAATCGTCACACCTTTTCTGTTACAAACTGACTCCAGGCCCCCACCAGAGAAGGAAAAAGTTATGTGGCCCTCACAAGAAAATGTTTGGGGACCACGGCTACCTAGAGACGGAAACTACGCAGCCGCAGTGAGGTGCTGTCGACCCGGATCTTTTTGAAACATCCTCGACCCGATACTCTACCGTCCTTAGAAGCAAAACCTCTTGTAAAGATAGAAGGATAATAATAACAATAATAATAATAATAATATTCTGCTGTTATCTGGTCCCATGATGAGGTAATGTTTTTCCTCCGCTTACTCCCTGATGAACGAGTACAGAATGAACTAGATTGGTCAACGAGGAAAGAGAAAGCTTTTTGCCGCATCTCTGAGGAAAAGGCTTTGGCCGCTGCATCGAAACCATTGTTTAGTTTCAAAAATAATGATGTCATGTACAGCTTCGATGGTGCCCTCAGTTATGCAAACACAACAGGGCTGCAGTGCAGGTGGAACCGGACCGAAGCGAGCCGTTCCGTTCCTTGCAGTGCGAAAACGGCTCAAGAGTAGCCTCTGGTAAGCTGACAGTAAGGCCCAAGTTGTTAGGCTTCAGAAGGTTCGAAATGCAATTAGGAGCATGATCATGCAAAGCCTAACAGGTTAACTTTCATGCTTTTAAAGTGAACTGTGAAAATAACAGGTACCGAGGGTAGAGACGCTTGTGAATCTCTATTAATTCAATTTAGGAGTTTCACTTGATTGTACTATCTGGAGACCATCAGATATTAAAAAATCAATTAAAGTAATCTAAATGAGAAAATTATCCCTTTAAATTCATGCCTTGACACCAAACTTTTTCGTATGGAAATATTTATGAGCAAAACAGTTTGGGACCAGTTGTATGGAGAAAGCTTAGAGACAAATGTACACCAGATCATCCTGGTCCACTGAATCCAAGATGTCTAAAAATCTGTTGTTTAAAGTTCACACAGCAGCTGTTGATGCTCAATTTAAATTTTTTGCTGAAATCTAATTTATTTTGTGGTATTTGTCATGTGTTTTACATGAATGTAAATATTCTATCTGCACAGCAAATTTGGAAGTGTTCCATCAACTCCTATAGAGTTAAATTCAACACTTTGAAAGTGTCTACATAGGTCCACACTGGATGGTGTAGAAGTTTCACTTTTGAAAGTGTTATTTGTGATAGAGTTGACTCAACACTCACAGTAGTTTAAATCAAATACACTTCAGTGTTAATCTACCCAAAAACTAGTGTTTATTGTCAAACGCTAACACTACGAACATGTTAATCCAACACAGAATGTTGTAAAGTATGTATTAACATAGAAGTCTGAGTTTTAAAATTTTACTGGTAGGGTATGCTGTGCTGGCACAGGGGTTAAGCACAGCCCACATATGAAGGCTCTAGTTTTCGATGCGGCTGTCGTGGGTTTGCTTCCTGGTCTTCCCCTTCTCTCATTACTCACTTTTTTTGTCAATTTACTACCAAATAAAAGCCACTAGAGCTATTAAAACCTTTTTTCCCCCAGAAACTACTGGCCATCAGTAATCTCCAAATTCATTTTAAGACATATATAGTCAGCAGTTTTGCATCACTCCTCTAAATCATTAAATTTAGGTATTTCTGACATTATGTGTCAAATAAAGTGGTGCAAAACACACCCTATCTGAATTCTAGCGTGTTGGAAGACATTTTTTTCTGGAGTGAAATAAATTACAGTGAACACTGAATTAGGTCTTCTTGTCCAACATCAGTGTCTGATCAGATTAGTTAAAAGTGTTGCAGTTGCACATCATGGGTCAAGACCATACTAAAGACTTTAAATGAGATATTGCTGTTAAGTGTTTTTTTTTTGTTTTGGTATGAGACCCAGTACATTTGGCCACATAGACTCTATTTATGTACTTACATGCAGCTTGTGTCAATTTTCACAAACAGCAGATCAAATTGTTATGGTTTTCTTTCTGGAAGTGCAGAAGAAAACATTTTCCACTTTTGCTTTTCCTTCAGGCTGATCCATAACTACAGCATTATGGGATTCTCTATAAGGATATAGACAATCATGCAGTCGTCTGTTCTCCAGTTAAAACCCGAGTTCTTTTTGTATTGATTTCTAATAATTTCTCATTAAAAAATACAGAGAAAGCATGTTAGTGTATTCAATCAAACCAACTTCAGCCTTTGCTGCATTTAAGCACATTTCTTGTATAAAATCATATCCCTCCCATAGGTAGTTCAACCCAAAGAGACTCACAAAGGAAAGGCTGTGATTACAAAGTTTTATTTGACATGAACAAATTAAAATGTTGGTGCTCGGACCCCGGCAGAGGACGCGGGCGTTGTGAATTGCAAAAAGCCTGAAGATGAGGATCAGAGACGTCTTCCCCGGACTCTGGCGGTGAAGGCCGAAGAGAGGATGGACACCTAAACAATGAATGGAGAGCGTTATAAATGGAGCTTTGCTCGATGGTTGGCTGTTACGAGGCGCGGTCTGATGCTGATTGGCTGCAGAAGTACACCATTCTGCGATTTGGTGGTGCAGGTGAGGTTGAAGAGAGTCTTTCCTGAGTTTATGCCTTGACTTTATTGTTTTGTGTTTTCCATTAAATTTCTAAATTAATTTCTTTTCTTTACCTTGACTTTACAAATTTTTTTTGCATTAATTTGAATTTCCAACAGACTTCAGAACAAACATTTCCGTGGAGAATAGTCAGACAGGCTGATTGGAGCATATTAGATAGAGAGGTTTTTAGTTTAGAAGCACAAATGTGGGCAATAAATTTTATATATAACTACATTAAGCTGATGGCAACAGCAGATGCACATAACAGCATGACTAAGGCTGATGTGTTTTTGTTCCTTGCTTTGTACATACCTCAGCCAGTTATGCTTTTTTATGCCATATCTCTCTGTGGGGTAATGTATTTATTCATGAATATGTGAAAATACTTTCAGAGAGTTTGGTTTTTACATATTGTCAAGTGTCCTTCAGGACAAGCTAACAAAGACTTAATGAGTCCCAAAAGCACAAGGAAAGAAAATATCAAAGAGCGATTAAAATAACATCACATGTGATAAATTGTTAACAACCACACTGCACAAACTCCTGCAGGATATCTGCAGATTTACTGTATGTTTTAGTATTTAAAATAGTATCCAGATCAGCGGGTTTCAGACAATCCTGGGAGAAATCTTGAGACTGGATCAGTTGTTTGTATTGACCAAAAAATTTAAACATAAATAAAAGAGCCTAACTAATCAGTCACACATTTTTATACCTTAAAATCAGATTCAGGGCAAAGTCAACAACAACAACAACAACACATCTGTTGGTAAATTCTTCCTGTTAGACATTTTCTTGCTCTCAGTGTTAAATAGCAGATTTTCCTCCATATTGTTGTGGTCCAAGGTAGCCTTCAACTGTGATTTCCTAAAGGTGCAACAAATTAAAGTGGTTTTAAAGTTTAGTGTTTCTGACCCCACAGTTATAGATTGTTAATATTTTGCTATTTTTCCCCTCCTTTTGCTATTTAGAAATGGAAAAAATCTGTATAAAGGCAAGAAGGGCTTCGTAAACCTTTCACAGCCTCTGCTTAACTTTTGCTAATGCACAGCCGCTCGAAAATAATGCACACGTATGCAGTGAATAATGGCTTTGATGTTCAAGCGTTCAGTGGAGCTGGTTATAAATGCACGCGATCGGCCTCTAAAATGTGACTTTGAATTATAAGTGTCAGCTTTTATACTATTAAATGTATTAAAGATTAAAAAAAAAATTCCTTCACCGACAATACTTGTGATTTAAAGATCTACATGTTGTAAATGTAGCTTTTAGAAAAGAGTCCACTAAAAGGCCCATCTGGCCTTCAAATGAACCGCAGTCATTATGTTTACGCCATCTTTGCAAAGGTAGGAGTTATGAGTCTGACCCTGATGGGGCAGCATTGGCATAGACTAAGGAAGTAATTAAACTGGCATGTTGACCGGAGCAGACTAAAGTCTAAAGCGCTATTGATCCTGTGGAGCAGCAGAGCTGTGTCATTCTGAAGAGAGCACAGATACAGATATCACATGCTTTGGATTTCCCGTGAATCAAATTCCTGCATTTATAAAGCCGTCTTTAGTGGAAAACTGAAACGGGTCTCATGTTTAAAGTCAGTTTCACAGCCGCACAGGTTAGGAG
The DNA here is from genome assembly GCA_033032245.1 of Poecilia picta. Lineage (NCBI taxonomy): Eukaryota > Metazoa > Chordata > Actinopteri > Cyprinodontiformes > Poeciliidae > Poecilia > Poecilia picta. The sequence continues at coordinate 23,717,497 of CM065353.1, read as the reverse complement.
AAACCACTCATAAACCAGTGGTGCTGGCCAACCTTAGACTGTGCATCATTTACTTCTAAAGCAGCAGGACAACAAAGTCCCCATTGTCCAGTGTCACTCTAGCTCAGTGGTCCCCAAACTACGGCACGAGGGCCGGATCCGGCCTGCTTTCACATTTGGTCCGGCTCCCTGAACAATACCAGAGAGCATTTAGATTTTTTTTCATATATCGTATTTTCCAGACTATAAGCTGCTACTTTTTTCCTAAGCTTTGAACCATGCAGCTTATATTAAGATTTTTCTTCAACCACCAGGGGGCTCTTTAGCAGGAAGTGAATCACTGGAAGTCAAAATTGGAAATAAAAGAAGAAAGTGCCCATTAAAACAGAATTAGGTTTTAAAAGGGAATTGAAATTTGAGAATGTTGTTGATCAGTTAAACAGCATTGAGGGGAACACGAAGATTTATCAGTTTTTTAAAATAATATTGGGATATTTATGAGAATTTGAGGCATAGATATTAGGATCCAATAGATGGCAGTAGTGCAACAATAATGGATGCAAGTTGCTGTTGAAATCTAAAGAAAAAAGCGCCCATTTTCATTTAGCACATGCTAGTAGCAGACACCAAGGATCAGCACTTTTACTGTTACAGTTACCGTTCAGAAACTACCGTAATCAGTTCAGTTAAATCTAAACTTGGCAACGTTTTCTTTTTCAACTGTAGTAAATGTGATATTCAATTGACCTGTAATGACTCAAATTTTGAGTGTCCGCCCAAGAACCCATAGAGGGTATTTGAAGATAAAGTTATGTGGCCCTCACAGGAAAAAGTTTGGGGACCCCTTTTCTAGCTGGTTGATGTCTGGTTCAGTTCCAGCCTATTTCGATGTGTCTCCATTGGCAGGGTGTTCCCCCAAAGGGAAAACATGGGCAGGAGTATGGGAATGCGGACTGGCGTAGGAGTTGTGGTCGACATTCTGACAATGTCATTGTGGCGTGTACCTTTAGGTGGACAGTTTCTCTGAAATCGCAGGTTACATTTGTTTGTTACAGGTTGCCTTATCCACTGTCTCCAGTCTTGAGAAAAAGGTTTTAGATCTCAAAGTTTTGACCATCAGTGAATTGTCATTTTCATGTTGTCAGTCTCGTTGCACACTGAAAATAGGGGTTGGGATGTTGATGTAAATCCCCTGGCCAATCAAAAAGAAAGCAGTGTGCTGCTAATAAAATCGCTTGTGCCCAAAGTGCAGCTGGAAAATGTTGGCGCCGCTCTTGTGGTGGTTCCAAAACCAGGGAAGAACCGCACAGTTTTTGCTATACTTTTCTGACTTAAAAATACTTTTTGTTTGATTATAAATCAGTGACTGAATTGGCACCAATACACATTAAAGCTCTGTTGTATCAACGCTCCAGACCATTCGGGTCTTCTGGTTCTACCCTGCTCTGCATCCCCAGAACCACAGCCAGAGATGGAGTAGCATAACCTGGGACAAGCTTTCAGAAAACTTCAAAAATGCTTAAAAACCGAGTTCCTTCAAACACATGCCATAACTCCACCAGTTTAGAGTTTCCTTGGATTAGAAGTGGAACATTTTTCAACATATTTTATGTATATTTTCTTATTGATTTTGATTATGGCATTTGACAAAATGTAATGTTTATTGCTTGTTGCTTAACTGGTGACTGCAGTGGCCAAGGTTGAGTAAGAACCGTTTAAAACTATTTAAAACACTGATGAAGGGGCTTAGAAGCTTTTGGACATGGTCCTCTGTCCCCTGTTTCCATGGGGAACATCAGGAAACAGTGGTTCAAGATGCTGACATCTTTACCATCAATGCTTATTTCAACCATCCATCCACACAACTTCAAACATCTTGTTCCGCAAAGCAACTTTTTCAAGTAACATTCGAGTCCAAAGTTCTACCAGCTCATCTCTTGCTATACTCTGTCATTGATAAACAGCCCTGCACCATTGGCAGGTGTTGTGGAGAAAACAGTAATGTGCAGTGAAGGAGAGAGTCAGAAGCACCATCAGGATGTTACGTTTGTACAGACACGGATCATTTCACCGTCCGCTCAAGTTCGTAACCGTTTGACAGCAACATTTTCCAAACAGCCTTTCAAACAACTAAATGCCCACAAATAAACTATTAAGTCCACCCACAATGAAATACATTTGCAGGTTGTTTTTTTTTTGTCTTCTCTTCATCACTTCAAACCATCCCCACCCACTCTCCCAAACCTCCATCACACTCACTACTATGCAGGCACATGTTCTGATGAAAACAGATCATTCTTGTCTCAACGTACTTGTCAGTGGTTTAAACGGGGACAAAGCACAGAGAGCATTAGGACTCTGGGTAAGCAGTGGTCAGAGAGCACAAAATAATGATGCATTTCCTCAGAATCCCCAGTTAGGAGAAACTCTGTTCATTACTGTCTTAGTATCTACACACCCCACTTGTTGAACACCAGCCACAAATGCTGGTGTTCTGCATCTGACTGCATGTTTGCACCACATTCAGCTGCAGGGGAGAATGTTTTCCCGCATAAAGTGTCTAACTTGTGATGCACCGTCATGCAGAGAGAAATGAAGTAAAAAGATCATCCGGTCTCAACTTCTGCTAAGTATTTTTTCTGGTCCTACCTGTACACTGTAGTACTCTCAACAATCTCATGTGTAACATTTTGTTTGCTTGTTGCTCCAGAGTGGATATGGCTTAGGTTCTTTGTTCTTTGTTTTGTCCGCAGCTCTAAAGCAAATATTTATATTGAGACTCTTGATATTTAGAAAAGAAGATTAAGATACAGAAGTTTTAACACAGTATGTATGTTGAGTATGCAACATACAAAGGATTCCAGCAAACTCCTTCCCCCACCCCAAACATATTAGTGGTAAATCATTTCAAATCCTTCTCAAAGTGAAACCCAGTGGAAAAGCAGAGAGCTGACTTATCCATGCAACAAACAACAAAGGTACTGGTAGGGAGGATGTGAAAAGCAGTAATTAAAACTGAAAGGTGATTGGTGGAGACCAGGAACAGATGAGTCCAATCAACAGAATCAAATAAAGTTATGAGGGGAGAAAGTCTTGGAGAGCTGAGGAGCTAATTGGCCAGTGACAGAGAAATTAAAGGAATAAAAGGAATAATGAACAAATAGTTACAACCTACAAGTAGGCACATTGACAATGGGAACACTGAAACGATGATTAAAAATAAATCAAAACAAACAAAGTGCTTCTAAATATCAAACACAAACAAAAGGCTCAAAACACAAGAAAAAGGGATAGAAAAAGGTATAATTTATATGAGTGTGTGGTCATCCCTAACACAGATTGTTTAAAAGTATAGCAAAGTTAGAGTATGTAAACTTCTGACTTTGAAGTAATGGATATGTCAAAACATTCATGTTTCTGGCATTCGGAAAATGGAAATCATTGTGGTAATCCAAAGTGATTGCTTAAAATAGTGCTTTATATTTCAATATGTAGAAGAGAGACTGTCCATGTAGCAAACTTTGGTAGGTTGTAACTATTTGTTCATTATTCCTTTTATATCTTTCATAGCTCTTCACTTCTGAACAGCTATGAAAGATTGCTCTTCTTTCATAGAAGAGCAAGGCAGAGATGGCCTTGGAGGGATCGCTGCCTCCAAGACTCCCCCCACACCCACCCCAAAAAAATAAAATTCAAGGTGAAAACTTGAAATTCTGCTATGATTTAGATTTTTGTGTGTCAGCCTTGGACAATCAGTGGCACCCATGAAAGCCTAGAGGCACTCCCCAATAACATCAGCATCCTCTGGTGTATTGATCCATGGACAGCATTAATTTATAAAATCAATCTTTTAACAGTGTGAAATATTGCAAATGAAGAACACATCCTGGTTTGTTGGGAATATTTCTACCAGATTAACTCAAGGATCCGGGGCGACATTTGTTTCTCTGTTGTGTTCCTTGGCCTTCACACATCACTTTGAAAACGCTGTTCATGCAAGCAGTATCAGTCAAAAAACACACGGCGGGTTTGAGAGTTTAAAATTGAAGCTAAATAAAGTCAAATATTTAATCTATTTTATAAAAGTTTGAGAGAGCACTGTTGTTGTTCAGGTGCTCCTGTTTGCATTTGTTTGGGCAGAGAAAACATTATTTGACCATAGGACGTGTCTCAGGTTTTACTGCCAGGTGGGAACGGTCCTGCGTTAAGCTGTCAGCTAGTAGCTGAATCTGCCACAAGGCATGTTGCTGCCAGAGCCCAAAGGGACGACTAATGACCCTTGTTTAGTGACTCGCCTGTTTCCAGCGCAGCAAAACTGCTAAAAAAGAATATATTTGAAATTGACTCCAGGGTTTAGCACTTTAAAACCTGGATAAACTGAATTTGTGAGCGGTATAAACCATCAGTTCTGGGTTAACATAGAAATGAAAAGTAATTTCCAATATTTTGTTCTCCTGCTGCTGCGTGTAGGAATGTGGGTTTCTGTGGAACTACAAAGCAGAACCATGGTGTTTTCAGTCCACATGTCGAGGTGTCCTTAGGCAAGATGATGAGATATTGTGCGCTTGTGTGTGTGTGTGTGTGTGTGTGTGTGTGTGTGTGTGTGTGTGTGGGTGTGTATAATAGAGAATGTCAAGAAAAGAAAAGGCCAATGAGTAAATGTGTGTGGGACCAGCTGCATTTGTATAAACCCCAATGGTAGCTTTTTTTTTTATCAATTCAGTTATTCCCACACATATTTACTTCCATTAAAAGAATCTAACAAAATCATTTTTTATGTTAATTTAAGCCAATAATATGTGAAATGTTTACATTGAAGATGTATTATTTTGCTTTTGTTTTTTGCAAAAATAAAACACCTTTATTTTCTAATTGTGATATATTTTCAATGTCATCACATTCTAATCAGCAGGTTCATACTGTAAGCAATGGCTTCGAATCCCGATTTTCTCCGAGAAAACTCAAATGTTTTGTTCTTTGCACACTTGATATTCTTGTATTTTTTTTTAAACATGTTTCCTGGGAAACTGATTCAAAGATCAATTTCTAAAGAACTCACATGGTGAGACAATGGAGACTCGCTTTCCAGATGGAGGTGGAGGCGTCAATCAATCAACTACACTTCACTTGCTTAAATCTTTGTATTGTTTTTTAGCAGGGAAGATAAAATAAATTAAAAAAAACATGGAAGATTTAAATGCAGCTGTCGAGGTTGAGGTGTAAGACGTTTGTCATATAAAAGAAATAAAATCTAAGCCCAACCAGGGCATGAGGAAATTTTCATGAACTAAAACCAGTGGTTGCAACAATCCCTCTCACAGGCTGCTACAGTTCTTTTCATGAGACTGATAGAAAAATGGGTAGTTTTAAAGTAGTTTTATTCAAGAAAATACTGTGTGAGTCATGAAGCCACAGTGATTAAAATTATTATAATTTTTTCTTTAACAAACCTTTTACCAAACTCTTTGTCCCTATTTAAAATTTGCTGTTTTACTCTCAAGGTTGGCGTCTAGCAGGAATAAAGACGTCCTGCTTCTGAGACATTCATTATTTCAAGGTTGAGTTTTGTCAACATGTTTCTAGAATATGACTGCAAGGCCATTTCCTTTATTTCCTCCATGACACTTTAGAACATTATGTTGGTTTTATTGTGTTTGAGGCATTTTTCTAATTGGAAAACAACTAATAGGGATTCTTTGCACAATGTCACTGCAACGTTAAATTTTGCAGTGACATTGCCACAATGAATGCTTTGACATTCTCCAGCAGCCATTGTAGGCGTTGTGACCTCGGTTCATTGTTTTTGTTTGTCAATATTTCAGCAGAGCAAGTAACCCATTATGAGATAAAGATTATCTTCAAAAAACAGATTCAGACATTGAAAGGAGGTAATTTGATAGGCTGCTAGGTTGGAGACATCAGTCTACCAATTTACTGCAAAAAGCAAAGAATGAGCTGGTTTATCTGTCTGCAGAGCCTCGAATATGTTTTACGAATGTATTCAAACTGCCTGATGTTATGTTTTGCTCTCCAACAACTACAAACCTCAGTGTTTTAACAGAACATCACAAAGTAGTGTGCAATTGTGAAATTAAAGTAAAATGATGCAAAAAATATTTTTGACAAGATTCCTAAAATAGTAAAGTTGAAGTAGTGTTGAGGAAATATAATCATTGTTTAGTGTTTTGTTGAAGTCAATCATAAAACCATTTCTAGTGCTTTAGTTTAGTGAATCTTTTACTCATATAACCATTTTTGTAGTGTTTGAGTTGGTTTTATTTTTTACTTAAAACTAGGAATTTTGTGTCAGCAAGCTCAGATGCAGGCCCTGGGGTTGGAAGGTCACAGATTCAGCATTTAGAAAACCTGGTTGCAGAACCACAGGAGGTAACCAATCTTATCTGTGTGAAAACCAGGGACACATTCCTGTCTCAGGAAAGGGGGTCCTTAGGCAACATTTGGCACGGCGTACGGGTGACCTATGCACTTCTGAACTCTGAAACTGTGAACTTTTAAACTTTCAGACTGACATCATATAGAATACTTTAATATTGCATGCTTTAACTGAATATTTTATTTTAATATTCTATTAGAACTAAAACTAGTCAATGATAAAGGTAAATTGAAAATGTTTTGTTTTGTACTAAAAATAGGAAATGGATCTGATTATTTTTTGTAGTTTATATAAGTTTAAATATCAAGGAGACGTTGGGAGGAATAACAGAGCAAAAAGCATATTAAGTTTAGAGAATTAAATATAGGATTTAAGGTAGAAAAACCCAGGATTTCACAGAGACTTGTGAAATCTTTGGATGTTTGTGGCTCAGGAAGGCGTCAGGAGACTGCATCAATTGGTGAAATAAAAACCTGGATTTATGGTCGACTCGGATGCATTGACCTGCAGTTCACCCTAAGAGAATTTGGTTTAAAAACATACATGCGGTTTGTTATTTATCTGTTTGGATAGAGCCAAGTCTCCTGAGACATTTGCGAAGTTGTAAAAGTCAGCAGGACTTTTAGAGTTCTGGTTAACTTCAGATAACATCAAAGATTGTGTTCTCTTTGATGGCTCGACCAAATTGTAGGGAGGTGCCGTTTTCAGTGGTGCTCGAAGACGGCTTCTAATTGGTCGAGGCAAGGGACGCCTAGCTTGAAGCAAGAACCTCCCACGGAGAATATAATCTGCCTACAGCGAAGAAATAATTCAGAAAAATTATAGCCGAACTCTAAGGCTTATTGCTCTGGTTATATTTTCTCCAAGACGTCTTGTCTTCTTGTGTGTCTGTGTTCTGTCTTTTACGTATCTCAGGTAACTAAATGTAACTCTGCATGTTTCTTCTGTTCTGCTCTGTATGCCTAAATTCTTTGTTTCTGATTGGATTAAATTCTGAACTTCTGTGACGCCAACACGCTGCGTACGCCTCTTGTGTTCTCGCGAGGGCTCCCAGACCGCGGCCGAGATCCGGGACCACGAAGAAAGGAAAAAGAACCGAATTGTATTTTTTAAAAGTTTTACATAATTAATCCTTTTTTCAACAGTAGGTAACTATTATTAAAAATATGTTTTTGTGCATTTGTTAAAATTCTTATTATGTCCTGGGATAATAAAATGAGAGAATGTTTCTTTTTATTATTATTTTCAATTGTTTTTCTGTTTTTTTGTCTAATATCAAACTGTCAGGACATAGTAACAGTTTCATTAAATATGTGGGAGAAAGAAAATGACCTTCTGCATCGATAAACCGAACAAAACAAAGGATGTTGCCTTCACAATGACCTACTTGTCAACAAATTTTACAACTACTCTCATACTCATAATTTTCCAATATGCAATCGAAAAATTCCCAACTTAAGCAAGTAAAGATCTGATCACTTTGTTTTCCTTTTGCTCCCATCATCCTTTGTAAGTGAAGATGAAAGTTGTAGCTGTAAAAAGGTTCAGTGTCGCCACTAAGCGCTCACTGCTTGGCTTCTTTAGCTCATGCACACAAACCCAGGTGATAATTTTTATTATGAATATTTTAGAACGCCGGGTTTTGCCACAACACATGTTCAGAGATTCATCTCCCCAGTCTTTCCTGCTTTTGCTATTTGATTTTTTTTTTCATGTTTTGCTCTTTCTGCAATTGTTCCTGCTTTCATGCACCTCTGTAGAGAGTTACTCCTATGTATTTTCACATCTAAAATAAAAGAAGTTTTCTTTTCCAGCACACTTAATATTTGCAAAAACTGTGTTTTATTTTAGCTGTGCTGGAGTGTGTGATGGCACATGTCAAACAGCAGACCGATGTGAGCACAGCAGCCCGTCCACTGAATATTTCCTGGAGAAACATAAATCAGCAGCAAAATATATTGCACAGAAACAGAGTCCAACATATCTCTACTTGTTTGTTTCCTGCAGCACAGCTAGCTGCTTTCGGCAACATAGAAGAGCAATGTCTTTTTCCCCTCACTACTTCAAAAGTCATGGGGTTATAATTTTTTTTTTTTAGCAAAAGATCAATAGAAACCATTAGCAGAGCTTCCCCACCAGTAAGAGGAACAAATGGTGCCAGTGTTTCACAGATGTGCAGGTCAGTGAAATGCACACTACATATTACTCTACAAATGCCAAAGTCACAGAGAAACATATTTTGAAATTATTTACAGCACAGATTCTTTGCCCACAGACACAAATTGTGTGCCTGAAAAGACATGTGAAAATGATTTGTGGACCAGGTTGTGGTGTCAAATTCATAAACCTGTGGGACTTGTCATGAAAGAAACAAATGTACAGAACACAGCAGGGATGTTCAGCTGATTAATAAACATTCCTACCTTCAGGGATATTACTCAACAGGTTGACATAAAATTTCATTTTGATTTTGGTTCCTAGTATTTTCCATACTAAAGCAACAAAGTAAGATTTCGTAGAACGTTATGTCCTGTATCGATGGGGAGCCTCACATCTGCAGAAAATCACAAACGCACAAAAATAGCTTCCTTTACAACATTATCTGTGTGAATGTTCTCACCAGGTTTCAGTTTCATATTTGACTCACACCTCGTGTTGAGGCTCGATCCAGCGTTTTGATGTTTTCCTACGGGCAACAACGTTTATTCTGAAATCCACCCACTGCTCCAGTTTTCTCCCTGAGGTTTCTCCTCTTCCCAAGGTGATGGATGACATGCTAAGGAGATTCATAAAAACAGACATCAGCAAAGGTCGTAGCAATGATAACATGTTTGATTTTATGTTAAAGTGATACAACATATAAGTAATCAGCTACAATAATTTGCACTTTTAATCCACTTCTCTCAATAAGCAAATGTATTTGTGACATGATGAAATATTATATGTCCGGGATTTTCCTTCAGGCTTTGAATAAAATGCATTTATCCGTAAATGACATCTCTGTTGCACGAAACATGGCGCGCCTGTCTGAGTTCGTTTGATCGAGTTTGGAGTTTATTGTTATATTAGATCCAAAGTTTAGAAGAGAATCAGTAGAAATGAGAAAAAAATATTTGAAATGTTAAACTGCATGTCAGTTGGCAGAAAAATAAAAGGAAAGGAAGCATATAAAGGAGAACAAAATAATACATCCACTATTATTGCTGCCACTGGTAAAGACGGATGAAACCGAAGGGGGGAAAATGAGTTTATCTTTACTGAGGTAGCTGAGTCTTTAATTGTTTCACTATGCTCTTCATATACTGTTTTATTCTTAAAGAAAAATAAACTGTTTTTTATCAAAACAAATGAAAACCAATTTTAAAGAAATATCTCATTTTTAAGTGGATCTGTATCAAAGAATTTTTCTTAAGTAATCTTAAAAACAGGAAATACAAGAGAACATGTTTTTCAATTGATGCAGATGAGTATTGATATCGATAAGTCAGGAAATAAAAGTTCAGCCTTGAATTTTTCTCACAACTGGCAGATTTAGATCGGAAAGGATTTTTTTTTAATCTAACCAAAATGTATCTCATACATGCATTTCAATATTAAAACATAAAAAGTAACAATTTAGAAAAAAAAGTCTGCAAACCTTTATGAACATACCTGACTTAATTTGTGGGAAACATTAAAGCTACAATACATACATATATATATATGTATATATATGTATGTATGTATGCGTGTGTGTGTGTTTGTTAGAACTGTCACCATCTTGTGACAAAATAATACAAATACGTAATGTGTGAAAAAAAATCAAGCTTTGTGTATGCGCTGCTCACAACCGCCTTGCTCTCTGCTTCACTACAGGACAGTCTGCCGTGAATGCTAAAGCTTTAGCATGGCCACCAATGATGGAAGATGAACAGTTTTTCTGTAATGGTAAGTAGTTTCTCCATCATTACCACATTCAGTCACAGATGTGACAGAAGATGATGGAGGTTAAAGGTCACAGTCACTAATATGATGTATTACAATCGTAACAGATGGGGTGCTTATGTTCATCTTGACCAAAGAGCAGAATCCCTCCCCTCCCCCCCAGATTTCATTAATCATTGCTCATGAATGTCACCAATTAACTGCCTCATGCCCTCAGAGAGGCCACGAGTCTGGGAAGTAAGGCCTGAGATCAAGGTGGTAGATGTGTGGACATTAAATTGCACCCTTGCTCTGATGAGACCAAAACCCTTAAGGTGAAGGCTGATTCACCACCGCAGCCAGCTGTGCTGTGTGGCCTTGAAGCAGTGAGAAGCTGAAACTCTTCAAATGAATCACTTACCACCCCTAAGGGTCAGCAGCTGACTTATTAACTTATTAGAATTATTTAGATAAAGAAAAACTGGTTTGATTCAGAAACACTCCTCCAATAAAATCCCCAAAAAGAAGACAGTAAAAATCTGAAGACACAGTTTCAATTAGTCCTTTAATTCTCAAATTTATTAGTGAAAGATCTACAATATTAAAACTTACTAACCCATAACTGTCCCAACAGTTCCACTTCAGTGAATGTAAATACAGTAGATGACACAGGTTTCATCCTGAGATGAAGACAGAAAACCTCTCGGGTGCAAAAAACTGGACAATTCACATGTAACAACACTGCCCCCTTCAGGGCAGATACTATAAGGCAGCAGGACTCGAGCAGGCACGGCTGCAGAGGGAAGATATTCTTTACATCTTATGAGTGAAAGAAACAGAAAAGCATTTGAAGCTGGATTCATCCACATTTTCAGTTTGAATATTTTGAATCTTAAATGTCATCCCTTTGTTAAAAGCAGGTCAGTCAGTTTCATATCACGTTTTAAATAAAGCACGTTTTAAAATCAATATTGCAGACTGAAAGAGAGCTGTTGTTTAAAGAAGCAGCATTATGTATTTTACATGCACATAGTACCATTTTATAGCACAATCAAGTAATCATATTACCTTTAGTTATTATAAAAATGCTCTATGTATATCGAGAATCACTTAATTTGATTTTGCAATCTAACGCATTGAAATTGGGCTTTGTCCCTTTAAGAAGCTCCTGCTCTTTTCGACACGCTACCTTCAGCAAGTCATCACATCAATGTTCCTCTATTAAGCCTTTAACATTGCTACGGCTCTGCGAGGCAGAAACTCAACTGGACACTGCAGCAGCAGAGGGGAGCTGTGTATAAAAGGCAACACTCTGCGAGAGAAAGAACTCTGCACCCTGAAATGGTTGCTGTGGGAGATTCAAGGATTTCTCAATCATGGAAGAATCAAGGCAGCATTCCAGGCATGTTTTTGACGAGTGATTATTATAACATAAGGAAATGCTGAAAAATGTTGATTTTACACAATTCTGTCCTTTTTAACCGAATCCTTAGAGTAGTTATAGAATGCTGTTAGGATCTTGGAGACAGAATACTTTTTATGTATTATCAGATGTCTTTCTGCGTTTTAGGCCTAGTCCACATGTAGCCAGATATCTGGGGGGGAAAAAAATATGCCTTTTGGTCTTTCATCCACAGGAAAACTCATTTTAATATCACTAAAAACAATTATTTATAAACTCCAACCAAAGAGGACAAATAATGCGACAATAAACCCACATAGTATAATTTGTTAGACATTATTCCCAATTGACATTGACCTATGTTTTCTTAACTTTACAACATAGTACTCAGTCTAAAAAAACGTATTTTGATTTCCTGGCGCCATGTTTAATTCCCAGTAGGAAGTCGTGGTTGTTTTGAAGCAATCTGATTGGCTGGCGCAGGTTTTAGCTTTGTGCTACACTGCCCCCTATGGGTCTGGCAAGTTTAATAAACAACATCCTAGAGGCAGCTATGTGCAGGCTGATGTGGCTGAAAACGTTTCTAAAACCTATCCCGTGTGCATATTAGTTTTTTTTTTAAACAATGTGGTGAAGATATTTGTTTTTAAAAAGACTACGTGTGGAGAAAACCACAGTTTTCTTTCAACTCGCTCTGTGTAAAAAGTGATCCAAACAAACTTGGTCCTCTCCGTTTTTAGACATGATGCGAAATGTGACAGTGGAATGAATTAAGGAAGCAACAGAAATAAATTAATCACATTTTAATAAGTCAGTGTTTTGATTTTGTTAAAAAAATAAGGTGGAAACAAAAACAAAAAAAACAATTTATATTGAACTCAATTTATCAATGCCGCTGTTTGCTCACTGATTGCTGAGTGAAAATAAACGGGTATCTTAGATTTATGGCTTTGTAAATCCATTATAGATTGGTCAGATGGGTACTGATAAAGCTGTGATGTGTTTGTTTACAACTTCGGGATGATGATGTGCTCTGCCGATAAAATCAAAATTGTTCTAGAGAACTGTAAACTAAGCCTTGCAACTACAGTTTGCATTTATTCCTCACTTTGTGTCACTTCTAAAATTATCACAAACAACTACTAAATTAGGTTTTAGGTCGGATTAATAAACAGCACATGATTTGGAATCAGCTGAAGTTAAAATTTTGCCTGCGACCAACATGTAATGTTAAACACATACAATCTGAACTCAGTTTCCACAACTAAATCATGATTAAACAATAACAGTGATCTCTGACACTTGATTAATATTCTATTAATGTTATTAACCTCAATCCAGCAGCTTTGAATCTGTTTTTCCTCCCATTTCTGATGTACAAGAGCAAAAGAATGACCAGAACTGTTGGTTTTCGATACAAGTTGCGTAAATCCACTTGTGGGATGGAGGTAGAGAAAAACAAGGAGAGGAAAAAGCACCATGGCAAATTGTTCAGGTTCCCCTTTCCCTTCTTTTCCTGTGAATAATGAGGAGCAGGATGAGGCAGGAGGACATGATTGGCAGAGACGGAGCCAAGGAGCGGATCAGGAGATGATGCGAATGCCAAAGTACTTCTTGAGTTGCTCCAGGAAAACAAAGGTGAGAACCGTATGGGGAACCAGGCGGATCCCGGCTGGGACAAGACCCTGCAACAAAGTCAAAAGTTTTTAATTCCTACACTTTGATCTAATAGTGGAAATAACCAACAACACTGAACTGCAGCACACAGAACAGAGTAAACATGAAATGACGGCAGCAAAATCAGCAATAACTTACACACACACAGCTAAGTGGAGCGAATGTGTCCAAAAATTCACACATTGCATTTAGATTCATTACACACAATGTTCTTTTAATATTGATGATTTTAGTTATAGTGAATAATCAACAGAGTTGATTTCCTAATATCAACTCTGCTGACATTAGGAAATGTCCAGGACACAGTCAAATTTTCTCCACAAGGAATATCTCTGAATAAGAAGCTGGATGTTCTCAGAGGGCTGGAGTTGAGTATATTAACAGAAAGTTGAATGGAAGGATAAAGTGTCAAAGAAAAGGCTGCATAAATATAGCCACAGCCTTGGAACGGATTAATTTAAAGAGTTTGAATGTCTGGACTGTAGCTAGAGTCAGTGTTTCAAGAATCCAGGATGTGGACCACAAATGTTATGCTCCTATTATCCCCAGATTACAAGATTTATGGAGATACCGATTTTATTCCCCAGCAGGATTTGACTTCTGCTCTCACTGCCTAAACTATCTATACCTGCTGTAATGACCATGGTGTCAATGGCCACCTAATTATCTCAAACTAAACCACACAGAGAAGCTGTTTTCATAGACTGAACGCCTCCATGTCGCGTCGCATTTCGGCAGTGATTCAAGCAAATCCCCATCAACTACTAAGTGGATATACTGTGAAGCAATGTTGTCCTCAAGGGACATCACCCTGCATGTTTTAGATGTTTCCCTGCTGCAGCTCACCCAATTTCAATTGATGTCTGAGTAACAGGCCGGTCCTGAGCAGCAGTCATCCAGTTCTGGTGTGTTAAAACAGAGAAACATCTGAAACATGTGGGAGCCTTGAGGACAAGATTTAGGAAACACTGCTGTAGAACTGATGAAAGTACTTTACAGATGGCCAACGTTTCTGCATAACAAAACTTTTCTTTATTGGTCTGACGTAATGTTTTGTATTCTGAGAAAATTAATGTCACTTTTTGAACTGAATTACTGAAATAGGTCACTTTTAATTTAACGATACTTTGATTGAGATGCATCTGAAATTCAAGGAGATTCTGAAAACAGTTGAGATCTACACAAAAAAGAGTTTTTTATGCATCAGTATGTAAAAATACAATCTCATTGCACAGTTCAACTTTTTAATACACTGATAAAGGACTGATTTATGAAGACACAATTGTTAGAGATTTTTTGGTATTATCATTTTGGTTATTACTTTAGTTCATATTAAATCAACATTCAGTCTAATGTGAATCAGTAAATGACGTGCTGTGCGAATACTTTTTGATTGCTGTATAGAATATCGGTGTTCTTATAAACTGATTGCCAATTTAATTTCAATCCTTCTTGCATAGCAAAACTGCTGAAAAAAATGAAACAGCCGTCGTTTCACAACTCTGACCTTTATAGCCATTAACACACATCTAAATTGAGGTTCATAATGTATTTACATCAAATTTTGCCACCATCATCAGGTCTGAGTGATTTTCTATCTTTCCATGAATGAGACTAAATTGTGTAGGACTATTTTTCCTTATTTTTTTTTTTTACCTTGTAAAATGCCAGTGGACCCAGTTTGGCTGTTTCCCGTAAGCAGTGCATTACTCCCTGCAGATATGGGGGGGAGAAATAAATATTAAAGTGAGTCTAAACTGAAACCTGAACAAGCAGGCAACAAAATACAAGAGGAGTGATTCACTTACTGAGTACTCTCCTTTTGAGTTCATCAACCTGGTTTTGAGCACATCCAGAGGCTGACACAAGAACGTAGCGCAGCCTCCCTGCAGAGGAAATGTTTGCAAAATATTTAAAATATAAAAAAGCTCTGCAAACTACATAAAATCAGAGGAAGAACTCAATTTTTACCGCTATGAAGCTGGAAAGGAAGTGTGTGAGTATATTGTCTCCCATCACACCTGTTCCTAACACCAGCTGCTTGGCCTGGTCATAACACGCCAACTGTAAACAGGAATAAAAAAAGTATATATATATATATATATATATATATTGTAAACAATTTGGGAAATGTTAATCTTAAACATTGAGACTCATTTAAATATAAATGTCCATGTACTGCCAGCTTATTATATGAAAGGATGAAATCTCCATTGCAGCCATTGTTTCATAATATTGATTTTTTTTGTGCCCTCTAGGAGGAGAGATCAGGATTTTTTTATATTTTTTTTTTTACAAAAAAACCTAATATAAACAAAAAACAAGAAGCTTTTGAGATTTAAAGAAAGTCTAAAATTTTCCATCTCTGCTGCATAATTGCTTAGCTGCAGGAAAGCATCGTTAATCACTTAGAAGAACGTTTTGTGAAAACGTAGCATGTGATTTTTAATGCGACTTGCCTGCCCCACAGTGACCAGCGCCCCCCTGCCGGACGCCATGGTGGCTCCTGAGAACAGTCTTCTCACACCCTCTGATGAACAAATAAAGACCAGACCTTGATCGCGATGCCAGATGATGCAAACACAAAGCAAAAACTTGATTTCGTATTCGTCGTTTACCTTCTCTAAAGACTCTATAGAGTCCATCGACGGCATGTTTATAGCTGCAAGCAAAGCACAAGTACAGTGATAAATTACGTGAACACCAATCTATACAGAGCATCGTTCAACCCCAACACTCACTTTCTTCTCTGCTCTGGTGGCAGCTTCACGTCATTTTGCATTCTAGGAGGGGAAAAAAAATAAATGATTTCAGATCTCATTTATCTTTCCAGCTAATTATTAATTAGCAAAATACACACAAATATTCTTGCTTAAAGGGAATGTTGTCAAGTAGCTTTACCTGACATTCACCAAGTCTGCTGGAGTCCCAACAAACCCACCAGTGAATCCTGTTGGCAGATAAAACATGTTGGTATCAGTCCATCGCAGGTGGGAACTGCACATTTGGGTCAGCGTGAAAGACAAAGGAACGGATGTGTGTGTGTGTGTGTGTGTGTGTGTGTGTGTGTGTGTGTGTGTGTGTGTACCTCCAAATGCTCCCAGCAGGACCTTCTGGTAAAAAGGCATTGGTCCCTTGCCAGTGTTGCCCATCATGTCTCTGACTGTCTCATAGATGGCAAATCTGGTGAGGGAGTAGGTAATCTGAAAAGCAGACACATGTTTAGTTCATATCATTTTCAGTTCAGTCACTTTTTTTATCCAAAGGAAAAAGTCTGGGCACAAGTAAGCTGCAACCTCAAGAGATCTGTGGAAGGAAGACAGATTATCTTAGCAATACAAAGCAGGTTTGCATGTTAGTGAAGCATCACGGTTGCTTTCACCATTGTATTCATGTTCTTGGGTTAACACATACCCATGATAACCACATTTTAGTACATTAAATTCAGATTTTTTTCATTTTAAAGATAAAAAAAAATTTACAAATCCTATTTTTACATCTTAAATAGAACAACGATAAACACGCACCCTAACAAGCTCCAGCTTTTATCAGTGATATCTACTAAATTAGATTAAAATGGAGCAGCAATACAGACAAATCTAAAAGTTGTGTTAGATTCCGTGGTGGCCTCAGGAGGCCGCTAGGGGGAGCTGTAACCCCCACTGGATAAGCCATAGTACCTCAGTTGGTCTGTGTGGTCTCTCACAAATAACAAAAGCATTTTAAAACAGAATAAATTCTGTTGAATTGGTCCAACTCGTAGCAATTATTCCACTGTTATTCTGAGGCACAGTGGTGGCAGAAATGTTAGATTTAACTTCTGACAGAAAAGGGCTACAAAATTTAATCTGACTTGTACAAAATAAGCGGACTATAAAAGTAGAATCTCTTAAGAGGAGCGTAGAAACAGCACAATATAACCAGAGGCACCCAAAAAAAAAAAAGACAGGATAGATCTATGTTTTCAGGTTTTTTCTGACTCCTCCATCTGAATATCCCAGCTCAAATCAAGGCTCACTGGACCAGGCAGGCAAACTTTTTCCAATCTATCATTGCCCAATTGAGGCAAGTCTGTATGAACTGCAGGGTAATTTCGCTGCTCTTACCTGACAGGAGTGGCTCCCATTGTGGTTTGCTGCTGCTGTAGCCCATCTATTCAAGGCATTTCTCACCCGCCCATCTCAAGCTAGTCAATATTGTTCTCCGACTTCAACATGGAATTTTTGGCTAAACCATTGCTACTCCGAACAAGAGGGAATGACCCCCCTTGTTCGACTTATTCCCAGTGCACTTGAGTGATGGTTGTAAGTAAAAACCCAAGTATATCAGCAGTTTCTCAGACGCTGGTTTCAGTTTCAGTGTGGTTGAGCTCGCTAAAACAAACTCCCAGCAAAAACTTGCTGTGAAAAGCAGTTTGTCTTATTGGTGACTGTTGAAGATTTGTGCTTGCGTGTGTTCGGAACCGTACAAAGAAATTATCCCTTCATAGCACTGACTGTTGCTGCCTAAAATTACTGACTTTGAGGCAGCTTTTCCATAAAGTTACAGTCAAAGTTGTTAATTTTTTAAGCTTTATCTACAGTATGCCGTAACATGGTCTTATAAAGAAAAAAGTTGAAATTGCTGTATAGGACTTTCCCTTCCCTTCTCTATTTCTCATCAAGTTATAATCCCTCCTTACCTGAGAAGACCCTGCAGCATCATCATCATCATCCTGCTGCTGGCCTCTGGTCTAATGTCTCCTCCCTGACCTTTTGCTCTTTCTATTGTGACAATAAAGATTTATTTTAAATCAGTGGAAAGCAACAGTGAGCACAACTTCTGAAAGAAAAAATGAAAGAGGATCGGGTTTATTCCTGGTATAAACTAACAAGCAAGGGATGTAAAATACACAACATTAGTATACTTGTTAATAAGCCTAATATGATATGCTGGCATTAATTAATTAATTAATCACCATTTTGTATACATCTGTATGCAGCAGCTTTACTCAACTTACACAAATTGTTTTGAAAAAAGAAAAAAGCTACTTTTTTGCCTCACTATTTTTCTATTATTTTGCTAAGGGCCTTTTTCCACACTCAGACTGATTCAACAATTACATATGTAGATTAAGTAGAAAACTCGTTAACACTCAAGTTGATGATCATCCACATAATTTTTCAGATTCTGACAAAATTTAGCTTAAAATAAAAAAATCTACCTGTCGACACAGGGAGGCGGAGAGGCCACTGTAGAGAGCCAGCACTCCGTCATTCCTCACCACATGCACAGCCATCCCAACCATCCTCCTCTTCACTTCCTGCTGTGTCTGCAGGTGGACCTGAGGAAGATAAAAAAAAAAAAGAGATTAATTTTGTTGACAAAAATTAAAACCTCACACACTGAGTTGGAGCTTAGATGCAGAACACAACGGAGGAATGTACAGATTGATCTAAAAGCCTATTTTGATTCAAAAATCAAACAAGGTTTTCTGAATTCAGACGTTTTCTTTTAATGATAAATGTTATTTTCCACATTGTTCTTCATTAGGCCTTAAATACACCAAAAAAGAAAAGGAAATCCTGCCATGCACCAGTCCTCCAGACATTGTAACACTCTGTGCTTGTTGGAAGAGGGCCTCAGTGGTTTCAAAACATGACCTTTGTTCTTTGTTTTGATGAGGACCTGAGAGTAAAGGTCAATGACCTTTTAGAAACAATGTGGGCTTTTTTCCCCCCACATTGCTGATGTGAACAAACTGGTTTGTGTGATTTGGTTCAACAGACACTGCAGCTTCTTTTGTAACTCAACATTTTCAAGTCAGAAATTTTAAGTCCGAAGTCTAGTTTCCAACTTGAATAGTTCAAAGTTTCTCCCTAACTCTACCTTCACAATCTGAAATGGATGCTGATTTAGTTACAACATCTACTGAACAAAATGTTGTCACAGCGTGTCAAGATAAAAAATAATGAGGAAACACATTCGCCACAGAACCACATTGGAAACAGAGATTTTGCAAATCTAATATTTTCAGATTTTGGAACAAAGTTCAGTGATAAAATGCGGAAATCAAATATGACTTCTGACATAATTTATTGCCCACATTAGCAATCCGTCCATTTCCCCACTAGAGAAAAATCTATTATTGTCACAGGTATAAAGATTAATTCGGTACGATTCGATGAGGGCTCAAATCAAGCTGTAAGTAGAGGAAAAATTACTTTTGGGGGCAAATTAATTAGATAGTTTTTTTAATAAATCGATCAACTTGATTATTTTATCACCATTTCATTAAAAAAGAAAGACCTACAATTTAAAGCAAAGCAGCATCAGAACTGGTCTCATCCTTATTGTTTTTCTGTCAGTGTTTGTGCTGTTGGCAAACCACTTGGTAACTTTAAAAACTAAAACAGATGAGGTCAAACCTGTGTTTGCCAAATCCGGTTCTACGTTGGCATGAAAACAAACATGACTCTGTGGTTTTTGCACTGCCATAACTGGACTTCCCGGCGATGTGGAAACAGAGCTCAGTACAGCGAAGTGCAAAATGCACTTTTCTCTGTTATGGAACCTCATTCTGTTTTCACTGCATAATATCTTTAAACGGGCTAAATGTCGGAATAATTGTCGCAACAAAATGTTATCCAGTCTTGAAAATCAAGCCATTAAAGCCGGCTGAAAGCCAGAGACAACATAATAATGCTTTTTGAAAGCCTTAACACTAAACTGTCCCTAAATCTGGATTGTGAACATTTTTATTATTACGTAGATTTTTATTTAAACTCTTGAAAAACAGCATTTGATGAAGATGAATTGAAGCTGTCTCACACTAATCTCAGAGATAAACATTAAAAACACTTTGCAGAAAGACATAATGACATAAGAGCTGTTTAGTACTGACTTTTCATAAATAGGCAATTTACTGGTAATCTGGTGTCAAAAACAGCTATTTATAATTTTCATCATCTCAGCCAGCTGACCTGCAGTGCACACAGCAGCAGGTAGGGGAGGGGCAGTAATGTGTTAGTCCACGCTTCAAACTAGGCATCATCCAGCTACCAGAACAAAGTTTTACCAAGGTTCTGATAAGTTTTGGGCTGCACAGTGGTGCAGTTGGTAGAGCTGTTGCCTTGCAGCAAGAAGGTTCTGGGTTCGATTCCCAGCCACGCCTTTCTGCATGGAGTTTGCATGTTCTCCCTGTGCATGCGTGGGTTTTCTCTGGGTACTCCAGTTTCCTCCCACAGTCCAAAAACATGACTGTGAGGTTAATTGGTCTGTCTAAATTGGCCCTAGGTGTGAGTGTGTGTGCATGGTTATTTGTCCTGTGTGTCTCTGTGTTGCCCTGCGACAGATGGGCGACCTGTCCAGGGCGTACCCCGCCTCTCGCCCGGAACGCCAGCTGGAGATCGGCACCAGCACCTCCCGACCCCATTAAGGGACAAGGGTGTAAGAAAATGGATGGATGGATGATAAGCTTTGGATTTAAATCAAATAAAATGTTGAGTGATGGGAGGCTCAGTTTGTAAATGAACTGTACTTGAACAGAACTTTATCAAGTCCATATGAGGCGAAAGCACTTCACACTCCAGTCACACACACACACACACATTCACGTGCTGAGTGTAGTGTGTGATAGAGCTTTCTCCTCCCCAAGGCCTGTCCAGTTACTGCTAAATAAAGGCCTCTAGTGCCTAAAAAGAGAAAATAAACCTGACATTTTCTGATACACAGTTCCTAACAGTTTTATTGTCCTTTTCATCAGAGGATCCGGTTCAGAGACAATTTTACTAGGCAGATAATTCATGCAGTTCAGAAACCGATCCAACTGTACCTGTTATACCTGTTTTAGTCAAAACCCAGCCAACAAAAATCTACATTACTGCGGCAACAGGACAGTTTGCTTAATCACAAAATCCTAAATTTGGAGGCCGTTTACTGAAATATTTTTCTTCAGTCTTTGTATAAACATTTCAATAAACACATGGTGTGGACTACATAATTTTAGGTACTTGATATGATTAAATATTTGCTAATTTTTTGTTTTAAATCAAACCAGACATATAATGCCATACATTTTTATGATGCCATAATATTTTTACTCAAAACTATCCTACAGTAGGAAACTTAAATCAGCCCATACAACTAGAGAAGACAGGTCACTTTGTCACTTTCAGCTGTAGTTGTCACTTTTTTTTAACCTTAATGTCAGTAAGCGGTTCATGTTCTATTTTCTCCTTAAAATAATGAACATTTACATTTCTGAAACATGTGCTTTGTGTGTAAAAACCCGCTTTCCAGCTTCGCCACATGCAAGTAAAACGTGAGGGCAAACAGAAGGCATTTCAGAGAGCCGTCCAGCTCCAGTCTGGTGATTACCTTTCCTCCCTGTATAATTACCCAGCACATGATTTCCTGAGTGCCACAAACTTTATTTGAGTCATGTGCAAAAGTAACTAGAGAAGAAGAAGATTAAGGCATTTGGAATAGATTAACAGGACTACTGTGTCTGGGAAACTTTGGGTTGACCTATGACCTAGATTCAACATTAAACATCCTACTTATTACATACAAACTCTGCCAACTTAAGGTCTCCGGAAGTTGACAGTGATCTCTGCAGTCTGGCAGGGCAGTGCGTGTAACCTTCAAGACGTGAGGTTTGGTGAAACACGCTGTCTTGTGCAAGAACAGCTGGAACCAGCTGTGCCCTGGTGTTGAGGCCTGCACTCTCCTTCACCCCCAGCTCTGTGGGCAGAGCCACGGCGCCCCTCACCTTGACGAGGTCCAGAGGATGGGTGCAGCATGCGGCTCCGCAGGAGGCCAGCCCCCCGAAATACCACCGCGACATCCGTTTCTCAGTCATGATATCGCCGGCTCCTCTCCCGTCCTCCTTCCACGGTCCTTGGTTCCCTCCACCCGGCTCGCCACGGCCCTCCGTCCGCCTGCAGTGCGTGGTGGCTCTGCGCAGACCCGGAGCCTCCAGCCGCTACAACAAGCGAGTGCGACCCACAGGACAACCTCGTTAATCTTCAAACATTCCGATAAAGGAGAGCGGGGACTTTCGCGTCGCGAGACCAGCGTGCACGCGAGAGCTCGGTTGAGGCTACGATGTTGGGGCGCAGCAGGAAGCAGCTGTGACACCGAGCGAGAGCGAGAGGGAGAGAGAGAGAGGAGTCCAGCCAATTGTCGGTGCGGACGGAGGAGCTGCCTACCTGCTCGGTGGGGAGGCTGAACCGTGAAGGTCGGCAACGTAGTATGACAATGCAGAAATTTTCTGCACACAATAGGCTCGCATGCTCCTGTTTCCCCCACTTTTAGCTGTCATGTGCTTTTAAAGTGACACTCATCCTCTCCGATGCGATGCGGGTGATGAATGGGAACACTGTCCCTTTAAGAGGACAACTGTTCCCAGGAGGACAGAAAGTAACCCTGAAAAATGGGACTGGTGGTGTTTGGTGCTCAGCTTTCTTTGTGGGTTTACTGTGTAACTAGTTTAACGCTGCCCGACTTTTACGTGTTGAAAACCGCGTCCATACAAATAAATACTAAATGGTTTTGATGGTTTCATTTTGTATTTAACTTGATGAAAAAGTATTATAGTAAACAGACTTAAGAAGATAAAAATTACAATAAAAGACAGAGAAAGCAGTTGGTTGAGGAGTTACTTTGTTTTATATAAAGTTCTAATCAAACAATTTGAGACTAACTTTTTTGTTTGTTTTTCTTCCAGGATGTCCTTGGTGTTTTTCTTGGAAATAAGTGTGTAATTGCTTCCTTTTGACCCACCTTTTCTGTCTTTTGCCTTTGTGATCGACAG
This sequence comes from Poecilia picta, assembly GCA_033032245.1. NCBI lineage: Eukaryota > Metazoa > Chordata > Actinopteri > Cyprinodontiformes > Poeciliidae > Poecilia > Poecilia picta. The sequence goes on along the minus strand of CM065353.1, from coordinate 23,694,346 downwards.
AATAATTATTGTGTATCAGTTGTCAGTCCAGTTTGCTGAGTTGTTGTCTTTATTTTCCTGAGCGACTTAATATCTTGCGTAAAAAAAAATTATGTAGCAGTGCTTAGAAGTCATAGACAGTGGAATGCCTTATGAAAACGGCGTATGAAAGTAGATATAATTTCCAGTAAGTGCAACTAAAAATAATAAATAAGTGGCTTTAGTAAACTTTTAAAAATGTTCTACAAATTATAAAATACTGGCACCTAAATAGTGGTTCCATTTGAGTGGCTGGCTTGATGAAGAGTCATCAAAGTGATTAAGTGGTCGATCAGCTTCTATTATGAAACATTTGCAGACAAAACATTTTTGAATTGGAACTCAACTGGATTGAACGTTAATCTTAATCTATGAAAAAGTACTTCATGTTTCCTGAAAATCTGAATGAGACCCAGCAGCAGTGTGAACACTTTTCTATGTTTATCCTTTAAACAGTAGGCTGAGGGTGATGTGTGGGGTCATCATCATGTTGAGTCACAACAGGAGAAATTGTTCTTCATTTCAGAAAATGAGAGACTATTAGTTTTCTGAAAAAGAAATCAAATGTATTTGTATATTGTTTATGTATCACTATGTTATGTTATGGTGAGGCGGAGCAACAAACGGAGCAAAACAGAAACTTGGTTTTTGTAGAAATGTCTAAAAATTACATCCTTTCACTGTTGTCATTCAACAGAAAGGGTGAAACGAACATTACATTACATTATCTATGTTGAGGTTTTTTTAATGAACATTTTCATTTCATCAACTACATAGTGAAGTATATGTTTAGTTTAGTTGAGATTAGTTATAAATAATGATCAGCCCTGGTAAAGAGAAAATAAAACAGATCATTTAGTCATTAAATTGATTGTGTACTTTCTTTGTGACATGACTTTGTGTTCTACACTTTGCACGGAAATGATGGCATGTGCTGACACGTGTGGCTCTTGCTCATCTAAAAGTAGATCACATGCAGGTAAGCCTTCGTTTTTCTCTGCTGTAATCTGAGCTGAGTAACAGAAGTAGGCTTGAAAAATGGACGAGCACTAAATACACAACAGAAGAAGAAAACTGCTTGTCATTCCAGAAAGAATCAAATGACTCACAAACACCAAAATGACCACATATTAGAGCAAATGGATGAACAACAATAATAAAAAAGAAGATACATTTCACAATAGATTCATCCAGTTTTGTGTAAAGTTTAGATAAAACATAACTTGGAACTGTTTCATAAATAAGGACCTCAATATAACAAAGTTTGACTCAATGACAAATCGTTAGTGTCTGCTGCCGCCTAGTGGGATCGGTTTGTTATCACAACTGTTCACGATTCAAAATCGAAAGTTCCGGTCTTGTGAGAAATTCTGTTCCCCTGTGACTTAAGTATCTATGTGAAATACCTTTAATTATTATAAAAGCATGTTAACAGAGTTAGCTCTAAAAGATCACAATTTCAGACAGGTCTTGTGAGAAATTCTGTTCCCCTGGGGGAACAGATTTTCACAGGGGAACAGAATTTCTCACAAGACCTGTCTGAAATTGTGATCTTTTAGAGCTAACTCTGTTAACATGCTTTTATAATAATTAAAGGTATTTCACATAGATACTTAAGTCATTTTGCACATGTAAGGGGAATTATTTCGAAGCAACCGACAAAGATGTAACACAAATGATGTAAATTGCATTGTGTAAGTGTTATTGGTGCAATGACACCTGCAGCACTTTACTTCTGTTTTTACTTTGGGTCATTATAATTATATGTATTTGGACATTTTAAGCTAAAAGTGATGCAGCTTTTGAATTACATACATGATCATGAAAAGAATCAGCAAACATTTGTGTTTCTACCCGAGGTTCCAGACATTTCACTCATCATGGACATAAATATATTCAACATGTGAGGTTTTTGATAAAATATATGAATAATCTGCTTTCCAAGGTGGAGTAACTTCTATATCTTCTATTGTTTTAAAAATGACAAAGAAAAAATATGGATTATTCTAAAAATGTACGTTAGACTGCAAAAGCTCAATATGTAAAATATTTTACCAAAAAAAAACACACTTCAAGATTTTAAATGCATTACAGCGCACTATTACTGCACAATACAAGCACTTTGAACGGCCTTGTTGCTGAAAATGTGCGACATGACTTTACCTTATTGTGCATTGTTTTAAACTAAAGGCATTAAGGTATTTGAAGCTCCATGTCTTATTCTGTACATCTCAAAATCAGGTAGTCACTCTCCAATTTCTTAGTTATGAAATCAAGAAAAAAAAATTATCAGGGGCACTAATTACTTTAATGTATAAAAGTCAAATAATACAAAAAAAATTGCTTTATTATGAGAATAAACTTGCTCAAACTGAAAAAAACTATAAATGATTATTTCAACTTAATGCTTTTCAAAAACAGAGGAGCAGAAGCAGCGACTGTTGGAGAAAGAATATTTTTTTATTAAGAATAAAGACACATTGCAGAGATAAGATGACAAAGACTAAAGTAAACAGAATAAATACTCAGATACCTTCAGCAAAAACACCAGTGTAATCTAATGTACAATGCACACTGGCCTTTAGTACATATACCACCCACACACACACACACACACACACACACACACACACGCACACACGCATGCATGCATGCATGCAGACACACACTGCCAGAGGCAGAAGGGAATCTGAGAAATGTGAGCCACGCGTATTAGTGACCATTGAAACATTTAAAATCCTCCCACGGTTCATTTCAACTCCTACTCCAACACAAAGCCCTTAAAGTTAGAAAACCTTCTTTATGTGCATTAATATTTCTACAATGAAATAAGAAAACAGGCCAAAAAATGTTTATACTTTATCCAAATGTAAATTTAAAATAATTTCCATTCAAGTAAGTAGTTTGGTTTTTTTATATAGAAAATGAGGCACCTCTGAATATATAAAAATGTAAACAAAATATAAATTGGAAAACAAAAGTTTTTATTTATATTTAAATAAAAAAAGGTGTGTTGAAAAAACATAGTGCATGTCCAGTTTTGATGTTGGAAGGCCTCATAACCATAACCATAATTTTTAAACTGGGTCTCTGGTTAGGTCACAACAAAAATATTAATATTACTTCAAATCCTAAATATGGCAGGAGTATGAATAATTTTGAACTAAATTGTAGATTACAGCCTAATTAGCATACGTCTTCATCCTAGGCAAACATAAGTAAGACAACTCTAAAGCTTTAGTAAAAAATAAAATCAGCCACTCTTTGAAAGAAATCCAACTAATTATCGCATAGAAGCAAATAATACTCATATAGATGTCATTTTTGAAAACATGTAATTGTAGGGTGTTTAGATGTCCAACACAGTGATCTCATACAAATGACTTTTCCTGCTGCTTCAGTTCTCCTGCTGCCCCCGTTGATGGGCTGGGCTTTGCTGCTGCTCCAGATACGGGCAGCACTCGTCCTCCTGGCGCGGTGGAGCCGACGTGAAGCAGAGCTCCCCCCAACAGGAGGAGCATGCTGGCCCCCCAGCCCAGGTACAACGCGGGCCCCAGTTCTCTCTTCAAAGGCGCCGCAACATTTGGATCATAAAAGTCTCTAATCGTGGCATAGGCAGTCCAACAGATGGGCGACAAGTAGGCGATGCCAGCCACGATGAGGAGCACCCCTGCTATCCTGGCCAGGCGGGCTTTGGAGGCCTGGTTGCCATCACCCATGCAGTGGGTACACTTGGCGCCAGCAACACCGAGCATGACGGCCAGAACGCTGAGAAGCAGGGAAAGAACCGTCAGCCCTCGAGCTGCCTGGGCAGACGTAGGGAGGGCCAAGGTGGAGTCGTAGGCCTTGCACTGGATGTGGCCGGTAGTCTGAGACAGGCAGTTCATCCACAGACCCTCCCACAACACCTGGGCAATCACTATCTCTCCCCCTACGAAGGCCGATATGCGCCACAGAGGAGCTGCACACACCAAAGCCCCACACGCCCAACCCAGTAGGGCCAGCACCAAACCCAGCACCTGGAGACTGGTTGATGCCATGGTTACTCCGGAAACCGTCTCCGTCAATAAGTGAAGAACCTCTTGACTCCAACCCTCACTAGTAACTATTGACAGTTAGGAGCCTTTATCCACTTAATTCTTTGTCAGTCAGTCTGATCTTCAGCACCCATCCAACTATGGAGAAGAAATAGTCTTTTAGAAAGCATTGTTTATGACCATGTTTCTCAATCCCTGTCCTCAGCGACTACTGCATTGCATGTTTTAGAAAAATCAGGTGATTAGGACACTCAATTCAAACTATTGCATGACCTCCTTTGCATGCCATCAAGTGCTACAGAAGCCTGTTAGAAGGGAAATACCAAAAACATGCAGGGCAATGGTCCCTGAGGAACAGAACTAAGAAACGTTGGTTTTCTGCATATATATTAAACCGGAGACGGGTTTCTTGAGATAACAAGTCAATTTCCCAATGGTTTTCTCGAGATCATGAGATGATACATGTGTGATGATTGGTGGTTGTGTGGTGTGTGTGTGTGTTAAACCCGACTCTATTCTTCAAATGTATGTCGTTGCATCTCGTGATTTCAAGAAAACAACCTTTGTTTTCTCGAGATTAACTCGTTATCTTGAGAAAAAGACGATAAAACCACTGGGAAAAAGTACTTGCGGATTCCGTATAAGTGACTTATGTTGGTCGAACTTACTTCAATCAGAGGTCCGCAGGCTTCTCAGTGATCCTCTGGAACGTCCACATCCACAGTCCCTCCACAGAACAACAGATGTCCGAAGCAGTGCCCCTGTTTTGACAGGGCGGCTTGTCTCACTGCAGCTCACAGGGTGGAGTGGGAGGCCAGCAGCGTAATACTGCATACTAAATATATTCACACTGAAAACACCACACAGATAGTTGGTTAGACAAAAAAATGAAAGCCATTCCATGACAGCAGGACACTGGGACACTTTGTTGCAGTTACAGCTGGCAGCAGCAATGTTGTCATCACATAAACTTGGAGTGGGCCGTGAAAGGGGGGAAGATGGAGGTCATTTAGAAGCTGCTGGACATCATTGATCCCAGTTAGTAGATCCAAATGTTTCTGTTGTTTAAGATTTGATCATCTATACAGTGCCTTACAAAGACGTTCATGCCTCAGAACTTTCAAGTGACAAAACACATTTTGTCACATGAAAATTACAATTTCAAGAGACAAAATGGGATTTAATTGGTATTTCACAACAAAGTTGTGTGTTGTTGTAGAGTGGGAGAAAAAGGATAATTGGTTTTAATTTGTTTCTCAACTAAAATAAAAAAAATGGTGTGTTATTTAATCCTCTTTGCTCTGATACCACATTATATGAATTTACTTTTATGTAATTTAATCTCATTATAAATCTACTTGATTTTAAGTTTTTTAGAGAACATTGGTGAACAAACACGAAACCAAAAAAGAAAAAAGGTAAGAGGTAGATTCAAAACAGTGTTTATGGTGTAAAATAATAGCCCACGTGTCAACATTTTGCAGACCACTGTTCAATGCATCGCCTGTAGAACGAGTGTGTCGTAAAAATAAATCTAAAAAGATGCAGGAGTAAACCTAGACATCTAGACAGGCCTGGAGTGAAGAGGATTAATCAGAGAAGAGCAGCTAAATGGTTAATTTTAACTCTGGAGGATTGCTTTTCATGGACACAAGTATGTTTTGCTTGTCTATCCCATAAAATCCCAATGAAATAAATCTTAAGTTGTAGTTATAACCTAAGAAAATTTAAAATGTGAGAAAGCTCAACAGCTAGGAATGATGTTGCAATGAACAGTAAATGCAAGTTCAATTTATTTGAGGTAAATACTGTACACATTGTTGTTGCCACTTGGTGGTGATAGAGGCGTTGCCATCTTTTCCATGTTCTTTAATTCCCTTTGAAGAAGGTCTCAAATGATTCCCCCATCATTTGCTGATAATTTTCCCTCCATTTCTTAAAGCTCACAGTGTTTTAAGGAAAAAAAAATATTTGTTGAAAATCTGCTATCTTTACAAAATGTAGTTTTTGTTGATGATCTTGACTGGATCATGTAAATATCCCAGGAAAGAATCATAATGCATGTTTTGGAGGAGGGAGGTTTGTAGAGCAGACGGAAACTAAAGCAAACTTGATCAGGCTGCATGGACAGAGAACAACAAATTACTCTGGTGGCCTTGATATCAATACTATAAAGTACAACTCCCTTTTCTCCTTATGACATCACCTAGTTATCTGTAACCTCCCACATAATTACAATATACTGATTTACTTTCACATTGGGAATTGTTTTGTATCTAATAACGTCACACTGGCTAACAAAGATACAAACAAAGCAGGGCACATCGTTTCTTTGTATTCTCATGATGTGAAAATGCTGATTCGGTGCTCAGATCGCGTAAAGATTAATGGACAGAAACTAGTAAATGTTAAAGTTGCTGAACTCCAAACCATAATATGAAAGCTGCATCTTTCCAAGAAGGTTTTTAAAAGGCTACTTCATGCTTAACATCATCAGACTCTGGATTCAAAGGTAGTGCAGGTCTAACAAAGTATGTCTCCACTGCAGGGATGGTCAAACATTTCTTCATCACACGTTTTTTTATGTTTCCTGGATTATTAACAAGCCAAAGTTCGTAAGATTTGTTTTGAGTTTTCACTCCAACTTTTGCATTTTCAACTATGAAAACACATATTATGTATGTATGTGTTAATTGTAATTGTAAAATACAATTTTGTCTAATTTCGTCACATTTTAACAACTGCCTTTATATTTCTACTCTGTGTGAGCTGAGGTGGAATTTCAGCACTGATTAAGAGTGAAAATGACAGATTAAAAGAGATTTAGCAACTGCTCGTTTTATTTGGTTTATTAAGCCTGGGGTTGAACTCTATTGTTATCAGCTGTTCTGTAAGTTTCGTTTTTCATGAAACAGGTCACGTGTGTCGCACAGAGCAGTTTCTTTTTACCGGAAATACTGCAGAAAATCAGACCTCGGGAAGGTAGAGCTACGGACAGACCCATTTTTGTTTTAAGTCAGATTTGATCCAGATCCCTTTTTCTTATTTTAGTTTTGCCTTCTGCAGAACATGGATTCAACCTCAGCCAAAGGTTGGTTTTTCTTCTTTTAAACACATGGCTTATTCATGCTAAGTAAAAAAAAAAAATCCTGACCTCACTCTAAATCAAACTTTGACTTTTCATTTCTCGACACATTTTATTTAGTCTTGTCCAAAGACCTGAGAATCGTCCTCCTGGGAAAAACGGGATCTGGTAAAAGTGCAACAGGGAATACCATCCTGAAAAGGGACGCCTTTGTTGCAGAGATGTCTCCTTCCTCTGTGACGAAGGTATGCCAGAAAGAAATCGCCCATATGGACGACCGAACAGTGACCATCATTGACACTCCTGGGGTGTTTGACACATCAATTCCCGAGAAAGAACTGAAGCGTCAAATAGAGAACTGCATCAATCTGTCTCTCCCTGGACCACATATCTTCCTGCTAGTCATCAGTCTCTTTGCGCGCTTCACAGTGGAGGAAAAAAATGCCATCAAGTGGATCACAGACAACTTCGGCGAGGAAGTCTCAAAGTACACAATCGTTGTTTTCACCAAGGGGGATGAGCTCAAAGGCACCATCGAGAACTTTTTGCAGAAAAGTCCCGATCTGAAGAAGCTGACAAGTGACTGCAAAGCTGGATATGTTGTGTTTGACAATACGTGCAAAGGAAACCGCACTCAGGTGGCTGATCTGCTTGAGAACATAGACAAGACGGTCCAACTGAACGGCGGTCATTATACCAGCGAGATTTACAAACAGGCCCAGAACAAACTATGGTGGCACCAGGCCGGAAGCTATGTGGGAACTGCAGGAAATTATTTATTGTGTATAGCAGCAGGCGCAGCTGCACCTGCTGCTGCTGGTGCTGCTGCTGCTGGTGCTGGTGCTCTAGCAGCAGAGGAAGCAGCAGCTTTATCTATACCACAAGTTTTGGCTCTTGGAGGTGCAGCGATTGTGAAAGGTGTTGGATGGTTCATCAGACCTAGAACAGGCAATAACTGAGGTAATTCAGAAAGTGACTGAATTGTAAGTCACATATATAGTTTTACATAACACTTATACACTCTCTATATTGTGCAAATCTTACCTGTGTTTAATACTTTGATTGTAATATTTTAAATTCAATATTGCTTTCATTATGTTTGTTGTTTATGTGATTCTAGTTTTTAAATGTTGTCTGTATGATGTATGCCACATATTGAAGACATATCTCCATCTCGATTGTGATGGACGATAAACCTATCTATCTTATCACTGTAATAATGTATAAATTATGTGGGGAAAGCATTACGTTATATTTACCATTACGTTATCTTTCTGTTTTATGTAAAAATAAATAAAAATGCATAAATTGATAATGTTTTATGATAATGAGTTCCCCCACCCCCTTCTTTATGTTACAATAATTTTGTAGAAGAATCAAATTTAACATGAAAAAGAATATCTGTCCTTAAAGTAATGTTTTCATAAATGATTCCTTTTCAAAGGACTAAAAACCTTTGACTTTCATATACAGGATAACGCTGCATAGTCCAGATCCAATACGAAACATTCATTAAAATCAGGCAAGTTATTTTTGTTTTGTTTTGTCCTATAGTACAGGAAACTGTAAAAAACAGGTTCTCCTCAGATGGGTTTGCTGTCTCAGGATTGTTGTAAAACTTGTCACATCACAGAGTTATCACATTTTCCTGACAGAGGCACTTTATGTGTTGTCCATGGCTTATTATCAGTAGCCAGGGAAAAATCATATTTCCAGTCAGGCCAGGTGACAGCCTTGTCTGTGCTGCTGCATTATTACAGGACAAATAAGGTCATCTGGACAAGATAATCTGAGATGGGCCTCCACCCATGACCAATGAGCAACAGATCAGATTTCTAAATAGCAGGTATATGTCAATGTCCGTTAGCCATGAGTCACATGCTCATTGTGTTTTGATATCACAAATCTATGTGTACAATCATAAATTCCCTAAACCTGCTTCTCCCAGCAGGATCACTGATTCCTATTTCCAGCAGTCAGTGGTCAAGAAGTGGGTAAATCCTGGACAGGTCCTCAGTCCATCACAGTGCAACAGAGACATGTTCTTAAACTGTGGCAGGAAGTTGGAGCACCCAGAAAAACAATCTGTACTGAAAGACTAGGATTCAGATGCAGGACTGTCTTATTGTGAAGCAACAAAAGGTAATTGAAATTATTACTAACATGTCCATATATAATCATTGGTGATGCATTCTGTGATTCTACCTTTTGGTTTTCAGTTTTTGTGCAAATCAGATATTAACAAATGCTTAATCTGTTAATTTTTAAATTTCTTATTATTATTGGAATCAAGAGGTGAAACTCCACAGAAAACCAAAACACAAAACCGAGGCAGGTAACACATGGCCTATAAATGTGATATAATACACAAAATTCATGTTTATTATTTTGATTTTTTTTTCAATACTTACATCTAGTGTATGTTTTACCTTTTTCTAATTCTCTCCTCTTTCTGCATTTTTTGCTACAAGCTGAGACAGACAGAAGGAAACAAAATGTTTATGATTTATTTCAGAGGCTTCCACAAAAAAATACAAGAGGATTTTCCCTTCATTGTTTCACATTTCCTTAGAGCTTACAAGTTGCTAATAATAAAGCACAGGAAACGGCAGCAGGTCACAGTTTAAATAAGGAGCAACAGATCACCTGCACAGAAAATCTGTTGGTCAAAAAAGGTATGCAAGTGTAATTCTTTGAAAGAGCAGTATTGTGTATGGATTATGGAACATCAGTACACCTGGGCTGCCAAGACCTGCAGGTAAGGTCCAATATGATCCAGCCATGGGTCAGTTCAGGGTTGTAGGTTGAACAAGTTTATTTAAAAGTGTAAACGTGAATTTAATAGTTACATTCAACAACAGTTTTGCTTAAAAATACTGCTTTGATCATTTAAATCACATGTCAAACTGAGGGCTGGTGGGCCACATCTGGCCCGCCGTAACTATGTAAGTGTCCCTTTTTACTCCATCGAGGGCCACATATATAGAGCCCTTAAGATAACAATTGTGTGCTAAAATATTATTTTATCATTCAAATCAAAACGGTTTTATCTGTATATCTACAAATTACATCAAAGTGAAAAGATGTTCAGTGTCATTTAATTTTAAGAAGTACTCATCAGAGACAGATATTTATTGATATTTTAACAGTTTATTAGTGGGTAGCTTTTTTTCAATACATTCTGTCACAACTGGCCATTTCAGAACATTTGTGACCTTGATATGGCCCCAAATAAAAATTAGCGTGACACCCCTGACCTAAATAATATTTCTAATTTAAATTCATTTTCCAGTCAATCTTTACTTTGTCCATTTGAGAAATATTTCCTGAGAACCAGAAAAGGTTTGACATACATACCAATATTAGCTAATTTTGTGAAAGATATTCTGCATCCGATCTTTATTTGTAATATTACTACCGACAGACAGGATTTTGTGTTAATTACACCGGACAGTTTTTTTTACCTTTACATTTTATTCCTTTCCAAACCCAAATGGCGGCTAAACCACATAAAACCCCGAGGACGAGCGTCGGAGCCCCTAGAGCCAGCGCCACGGTGGTGTTGGCCCCCACCGCTATGACAACGCCGGCTAACACCAACACAGCCGCCGCAGCCGAGGCCACGCGGATGTTCTTCCTCCGAACTTGTTTCTTCTTCTCTCGCTCCTTTTGCTGCTTCTCCCTCTCCTCGTCCCACACCTTCCTCTCTTCTTCCTTCTTGTCCTCCTCTTCCTGCCTCCTGCGCTCCTCCTCCTCCCTGAGCTTCCTCTGGGCTTTCTCATACATCTCGTTCGTGTAGTGCTTCCCTCCGTTGTCTTGTACCATTTCCTTGATCATGTTGATGAGCTCTGTGACCTGCACGCGGTCGTCTGCGTCGTTGTTGTTGAAGGCGTGGTACCTGCGCCCAAACGTGATCGAAAGTCTCCGGAGCTCCTTGCACTCCTTCAGGGCATTGTCTGCTTTGGCTTGATCCTTGCACGTAAACAGCATGATGGTGTACATGGAGGCGTCGTCGCCAAAGTTCTCCTGGATCCACTTCACGGCGTTCCTCTCCTCCTCGGTGAACCTGACTCCAAGCCTGATCACCAGAAGGAACGCGTGGGGTCCAGGGACCGACATCTTGACGCACTCTTCTATCCTGGACTTCAGTTCCTCCTCTGTGATCCCTGTGTCAAACAGCCCCGGCGTGTCGATTACTTGGACTGGGATCCCGTCCACCTCTCCACTCTGCGTCTCACAGTGCTTGGTCACTGACACCGGGCTCGGATCTTCTTTGAAGGCAGCTCTGCCGAGGATGGTGTTTCCTGTGGCGCTCTTCCCTGATCCAGTCTTGCCCACCAGGACGATCCTTAACCCTCCAGACAAATCCAAAGCTGTGGATTGAAAACAAAGTTAATCCTTCATATATAAAAAAAAAACATGTTAGGATGAGGATGGTGAGGATGGTAGTTTGATGGTAGTTTTGTGCTATTTCAGTAGAACATCAATAGAGTCCACTTTTTTTGCCAGTAGCAGAAACTAAAGAGCTGAACATTGAATTTCTTACAGCACTGCACAATTATTTATTGATGCAAGTTGACACATGCCAGCCAAAGCAAGGACACAAAGTACAAGAAAGCAAACATAACACACAGACCCACTTTCACATAGGGCATTGGCCTTTTGGCATACTGGAGAAGGTCAGGCTTTATTGTTTTTAATTTTCTCTGACTGTTTTCATTGGTTTAACGTTAATTTTTATCTTTTGTCTGTTTTTGTTTCACATCTTCAAACGTCTTTGTTTTTGGTTGTTATTTTGTATCCTCAAAGCTCCCTGACCTTTTGACATCACCAGTTGCAGGAAATAGAAATAACAGAGGGACAAACATCAGGTAGACTTTGACTTGAGTTGCAAGTTTTACTCTATTCTTTTATCTGATTAAATTATTTTTTTTTGTCAGTAAATTTAGGCACCAAATGTATGTGCATGTGGTTTCTATTACTGGATTAAGTTTTCAAAAGTGAAATCCTTCTTTATGTTTGTTTTTTTAATGTCACATCCTACTGCTTTCATCCCAAGTCTACTGCTTATTTTTTATACAGTCATAATTGAGGCTGTAGATTAAAACAAGAATTGTGATTCTTGGTATAACTGCTGCTGCTTGTTGTCAATTGTGGAAGACAACACTGGCATAACACAAAATATATAAAACATAAACAAATAATCCCTGCAGAAATATTTTACGTTTTTCCTGAATTACATGTCACCTATTTTAAAATATTACTTTTTTCAACTTATGTCTTTCCCTTGTGCTTAATTTTATTTTTATTTGATTTTACAATATTACAATTAGAAATGTATCCAAATGACTGTTTTAGATTTATATTTCTTGACTTAAGTAGCAAAAAATACAAGAACATTTCTGATAAATTAAAAAAAAAGACATTTATACATTTTAATTCATTATCTAAACTTGAATAGATAGACATTTCAATTTATACAGAAACACTAAAGCTCAGCTGCTTCATGTGAAGGTTATTGAATTACAGCAGTAAACACTATCTTTGTGTATTATTGGAGAGCAAACATCAGAAAAAAGGAATTTCTAACAACATGGCAGCTAAAAAAGTACTAATAAAAATACTAAGCTAAAAAGAATTACATTAGCAATCACAAGAAACAGTTAAAAATGGTCTTTAATCCAAATATGTGTAATTACTATAGGATTTTAACAAGATTTCTCAGAAAATGAAGTTTGATGGAGCATACCGTCAAAGTTATAGAGACCACACCCATCAGTCCGAGGCAAACTTCTCGGCTTCTTCTCTCTGAGTTGTATTTCTAGGACAAACGGCCATTGAGATAAAAACAATTAAATCGTTAATTAAAGCAATCTTTGTTATAAAGCAACACATTTCTTTATGAAATCCATCTGAGCTTTCTGTCTCCTAGTGTAACACCACCCACCCTCTGATCCCAGTCAAAAGCTCTATAATGGTGACTGGAGCAGATCATGAGGTTTATTCTCTTACCTTCAGCCATCACTCTGGATCCACCTTTTCCTCGTCCCAGGTGACCAAGTTAGTTCCAGCAGATCTGAAGTCTGAATTGTTGCTTAAAAATTTGCTCTAAAGCTTCACATTGGCATTCGGGGAGACTTCTGGAAGTCTTGGCTATGTGCTGGGAGCTTCCCATTTCCTTCCATTGTCTTTGGGCTGCATCTGAATATGAGAAAGCATGCAGAGATTGTGGACTGATTTCTGAATGCACCGAATGTGATCATGTGAAGGTTTGACTGGAATGTTTTGCTAATGTGCAAAAGAAACATGAATTTAATCAAGTTCTTTAACAATATGAGGTTTTCTTACTGTTTTTTTGTAAAATCTGTTTGAGAGGTGATGGGGAGAGTCAGTCTCCAGGGTGCATCACATCCCTCCATTGTTTGCATCTCCACCAATCAGAATCGAGTAATATTGAGCAGCTTTTTTCACAAAACATAACTAAAGCTTTCAGTCCATTCAGTCTTCAAAGTGTCTTATAAACTAGACCCCTAATGTGACAGGACATTTTGAGGATTTCTGCAATAAACACATGGCGTTTTTTACTTCCTGGTGCGAGTGTTTGTTTGAGCTTACATGATCCTGAAGTGTTTCCTTTCAGTAAATTATCTCAGGGGTGCTGGATGGAAGTAAGAAGCTCTGTCAGCAATGAGTTTGAGGCACATACTGTATATAGTTGTTACTTGGGTTTTCCTTTCAGATTTCTCATCTTTTGGCATTTCTGGGTTTAGGCTCCAGTTGCACTACTTAAGTTTTTTGTTTTAAATAGTGATTTCTTTCTTAATTAAAAATATCTATATTTGTGGTGTTTGGATTTCTAACCACAAATGCTATGCATTTGTTGTGCTAGGAATTAGCAACCATGTTTAAATTAAGTACATCAAAATTCAAAATTACATTTTTTACACGCAGGGCTAAAGATACCACAAGGGTTAGAGACTCGTGTCGAATGACCGGAAGCCAGTTCCTCTTAGACTCTGTCTCTTAGAAAACCTTGGATGGATGCAGGTGAGCCAAACAACTGAACTCACCCCACCGTCCAGGTGAATCTGCAGCTGAATGCAAATGTTCCTCTTTTGTATTGTAGCAAGAAGATGGCATTGGGTCTTCATAGAATTTGCATGTTGGCCCCATTCATGCATGTCTTCTCTCCGACTTCCTCTCACAGTCTTTGAACTGTGGGAGGAAGCCATAGCCTCTCCATAATTCAAACGTAGTCATAGTGTCAACGTCTCATCAAAGTAAAATCACTCTCTGTGGTCCCCTGTTAGGTAGAGATTATTGAAGTAACAAAATACTTTTAAATGTCCAGTTGTTTGAAACGCTCCCCTGCACAAAACGAAGTGATGCATGGTCAGTGCAAAACTGCTTGTGACAAATATTTCTGATGTAAACAAAACAAACAAAGCAAAAAAACCAGGAAAAAAACAGCTCCACTGTTATCGATGTTTCTTGGATAGAAAGCCACGTGTACAAAAAGGACATCTTGTGATTGTTGCTCATAATTGTTCTAGTGCATAAATATGCATACACATTCTTATTTTTAAATCTCCACAACATCTTGAAAACCATTTTCTTCTAAACTATACCAATTTCAATAAAGATTTATTTAAACAGAGCTTTGCATTACTCAAAATCCAGCAAAATTATACAAATCATTTCAAACTTTTCAAAACAAAGCAACCATCGAGTGCAACTTTATTTTAAATAAAATGTAAAAGAAACAAAGCACTCAAACAAAACAAAAAATAAAATCAATTTTACAATTTTACAACTCTAATCCTGACACATTTTTAACTAACATTCTGACTGCAAGCGAATTATTTTGATCAGAAAGTTAAATTAAAATCACTTGATTGCTTCAAACGTGTTTTTTTTCCTCCAATGATCTTTAAATGATAAAGTGAAGTAAATATGTAGTGTAGTTACACAATATTTACTATTTGTGCTTAATTAATTAACAATAATTAAAATAGACATATTTCTACCTTATTTGTCACTTAGTTTAGTTTTAATTTTGAGGTTTTCAAATTATTAAACAGAAACTGTCCGATTGTTCAGCTTTTAGTCCTATAATAATTCACAATTTCACACATGCAATGTAAATCTTTACCACTTGATATGTGATTGTACCATATTCATGTATTTTACTTATCCTTAATTGCACCTTGAGGCACCTTGTGCAGCATGAGCTGTTGGAAATGTGCTTCATAAATACGTTTGACATTGACACTGTCTTACTCATGGAGGCAATACCAAAAGGTTGCAATTAGACATGTCAAATGAAAAAGTACTACATTTAAATGAATCATCAATAAAAATCACACAGTTTTCATTGCATCAATCAGAAATTTGCCAGACTTGTCAATAAGCTGTTGGACATATTAAGCGTAAATAAGTGTCTGCAGAAAGCATAAACTGTGCGTGTGTTGCATCAGGATAATAACTAAGAGCAGAGTTCTGTTACTCTGATGAAAACAGTGTTCAACTGCCAAAAAAAGAACAAACAATCAAAACAAAGAATCAGAGGATCAAAATACAAAACCTAAATTACTCGAACATTGACTACATCAAGATTGGATTATGGGTCTTTGTTATCTGTAGATGACATTTAGACATATTCATCCATTCATGGTTGTGATTTGTTGGTTTATTTTGTCACATTTCTCACTGATTTAAGGGAACACATACTCGAAAAGTTCACAGTCTTCAACGACAAAACCAAGAACTTTCCCCATTGATGTAAAGAAGTTATTCTTAGCAGACTTCATTCCTTTGGAAACCATTTTTAAAACTCTACACCATAAATGAAGTTTTTCCTTTCTCTCCTTCTGCTTTCTTGCCTCCTGTTTATCTTCTTCACACTTGGATTTACACCTTTTCCACTCTGTCTTTTTTGTTCTTTCATATTCTTCCCACCACGCTCTTAACTCCTCCTCATCCAGGTCCCTCTGGGCTTTTTTGTACATGCTATTGGTGTAATGGTCTCCCCCATTTCTTTGAACCATTTCATCTATTTTTTCCAGAAGTTCTGTGACCTGTTTTCTGTCTGAACTCTGCCCATTGATTAACGAGTGGTATCTTCCTCCACACCTATCTATTAGAGTTCGTAGTTCTTTGCTTTCAGTCACATAGTCCTCAACAGATTTACCTCTGAGCAAATCAGCATGAGTGAACAGGACTATGGTGTAAGAAGCAGCAGCAGAGCCAAAGTTATCCTGGATCCACTTCACAGTGTCCTTTTCCTCTTGTGTGAATCTCGACTTTAAGTTTATCACTAACAAAAACACATGAGGCCCAGGAACTGACAGCTTAACACACTGCCCAATGTCTTCTTTGAGTTGTTCTGGTGTTTTATCTGTGTCAAATAATCCAGGAGAGTCGATCACCACCATGTTCCTGTCTCCTTCCAGTCGCTCTCGTCTCTCACAGGTTTTTGTCACCGACTCAGCCGAGGCGTCTTCTCTAAATGCTGAGTGGCCCAAGATGGTGTTTCCTGATGCACTCTTTCCAGAGCCAGTTTTTCCAACCAAAAAGAGAGTCCGCTGCTTTGAAAAGCCTGAGAAAGATTCAGAAAATTCAAAAAGTTTTCCATGTTATAAGCTTTAACAGTTTTAACAAAATATATTAACAGTAGCTGCACCTCAACTTACAAAGTAAATCTGATTGCTGCAGAAACAAAGTTTGAGTAGTATTTTTAGTCTTAACATGGGGAAATTGTCTTGTTATAAGTAAATTTATCTGCCAATGGTACATGTAATTTTTCACTAATATGAAGGAATTATTTACGTTTACAAACCCCCATGTCTTTCTGAAGAGATACTTGTGTCTTTGACTTATTTCAAGTGTAATGAGATGTTTACAATAAAAACGAGACAAAAAATACTTGGTAAGACTTTGTGTTTTTGCAGTGTACACATTTCAAGTAATAAAGGCTGGAAATGTTTCACTATGAATGTAACTAAGCTTCTCAAAAACATATTTTTACAATTTTTTTTTTATGTACAGTGCTTTTAGCTAGATTGCTAATTCTGCGTTTGTGTATATATCAATGTTTTTGACATCAAAATTCAAAAGAAGATCATGATCAGGTCATGTTTTTTATGTTTGCACGTTTCCTTTGAGGTGTTGGCCTACTTGTGTGATAGAATGAAGTTTTGACGTCACTTTAATTGTGTGGTTCTATTGTTTGTCTCCTACCATACATTAAACTCCTGCTTCATTTTGTTCAGGTTAAACATAGCGTGCTATTAGTCTCATACCTGTGCTGTGAGATTGGCAGTGAGTCATGAGTTCACATAATGCAAACACCAAAAGGTGGCGCCAAACTCGGCTCCAAGCCTTCTGGGCCATCATCATAGGATCACCAGCTTCTGTCAAAACAGTTAAAGAAAACTTTATAAATAGAGGGTTAAATTACACCTTGCAAACTTGTTGGAAGTTTCAAAATGATTTTTATATCTGCATTAAAAAATACATGTTATTCTTTTTGTTTTATGAGGTTGTCAGTGTCGTGGGCTGCACTCTTGACTAGGAAACTGAAACCGTCTCTCACATATGTCCATCTTCTTGCTCAGGTTGCATAAAAACTAAAACAATATTTCTACTGCTGGGCATATCAGTGGGACAGCAATCCAGTAGATCCACACGTATTATGTATATCCATAATGCTATGCAATAAGAAGTTACACTTTGTGTCTTTTAGTTAGTCATGAATATTTACTAAAATGTTAAGAAAAAACAGTTTTCATCAAATACACAAAAAGTTAAATCAGGATAGCAATTTGGCAAAACATGCAGGTTACCTGTTGAGATCAGTTACAGTTGCCACCACTTATTTTGCCATCCACTAAATCATATCCAAAACCCCTTTGACTAAAATTTCAATTGTAACCAGCTGCAAACAGTAAAATCCCAACTTTCCTTCATTTGCTTAACCAAAGTGTCTTCACATTCATAATACCAGTTCCCTCCATGTTCCTCCACCATGAAGAATGATCCCACCTGCCATTTAGTCTATTTAGTAAAAACTATTAGAAAGCTGATAATATCATATAGCCTACCACAACAGGCTTCAGCGGCTTCGGGCCTCTGGGAAACTAAAGCAGAGACACGAACACTTGTTTCACTAGACACGCTTTATCATGAAATCAAAAATGAAACTTAACATTCCACGTCACTAACGTCTCTGACAACTTTGACGGCTCACATTAAGATAAAAATAATTAACCCTTCCACCTGCCAAATTCTCACCCTTTGAAAATCTCCACTATTACTTGTAATTTGATCAACAAATATACATAGAAACAGATTTGGGGCTGTTGCAAAAGTAAAATTCTGTAGTTGTTCGGTTCTGTGTTTTCTGTGTAGTCATTTTTGAGGTTTTTTGTGTTTAGTCCTGTTCCTGTCCTGTCTTCCCTGTTGATTGCGTCCCAGGTGTGTCTAGTTACCTGATTACCCGCCATGTGTATTTAAACCCACCTGCTGTCTTTGTCTCTTGTCGGGTCCTTGGTTAATGTCGTCTATTCCTCGTCCATTGTAGTTTGTAGTTCAGTTTCCAGTAGAACTGTTTAGTCCTGAGTTTCTGGTTATTTTGTCGTCACGGTAGAACTGGATTAAG
Source organism: Poecilia picta (assembly GCA_033032245.1). Lineage (NCBI taxonomy): Eukaryota > Metazoa > Chordata > Actinopteri > Cyprinodontiformes > Poeciliidae > Poecilia > Poecilia picta. Next base: position 23,675,547 of record CM065353.1, on the reverse strand, counting down.
TCCTGTGTCGGCGTTGGCTCAGGTGCTCAGTCAATTAGTGTGATCTTCATTTCCACTCACTGTGCTGTCTACTTGTTTGACTGTTCGAGCTTATTCTTCATTAAATTCATCATTTTGCCTAAACCTGGGTCCAGCCTGCGTCTCTCCTCACCAACTTCACCCCCAGCTCATGACAGTAGTTTAATGAGGAAGATCAGAGCCAATTAGAAATCCAAGAAAAGGAAAAAAAAAAGTTTTTCATGAAGCAAGTCCAAACACAAAGGACACTGTGTACCCAACAAACACTGCACTAGCAAGACATAATGTCAAATATTTTTATTGTCAAATCAGTCAAATAATTGTAATAACTAAAATGACAGTTTAAAAGGATGTAATTGACTCTTCTGCTACTAAGTATGAGTTTTACAAAAACATTGTGACAATGTCGCATACTATTTTTTTGAAGTATGACCTAAGTCACAAGGCTGTAACTGATCCAGCAGCATATGTCACAATTGTGAGTAATAAATGAAGCATCAAGTAATGAATTTTTGGGCAAAGCAAAGGACTGGAAAGCTTCATTGCTTCGTGAGGCTTCATTTGGCCGTCAATACTTACTTCAGTAAGTATTGTTTCCCCTATATAGGATCAAATTAAATTTAAATGAAATCAGAATGATTAATAGAATAGAAAATGTAAGAAGCATATTTAAGTAAACATTTATTAAAAGAAAATCCATTGAATTGAATCAGATACATTAAAAGTGATGCAACCACTCCAGATTTTTAAAACATAGTAATTATCCTCTTAATCCCTTTCAGATTAAACCCTTAAAACAAAAAATAAAAAAACCTTGAAACAAAACTAAGAAACTTAATTGGAAACATTTAAAACCAAGAACATGATTTTAAAATGATAAACTGAAGTAATATACGTACAATGGTTATAAACAGTTAATCCTAACCGGGGTTTTTTTCTGTATTCGCGCGCATTTACAATTGTGTGAGGAATTATCAAAAAGAAATGTGCCAAACCTGTCACTAAGTTGTTTAACATGTGTTTGTGTGAGGAAAATAAATCCCAACTGTGCATTACTTGTGTCAAGTTAAAAGAGCAGTGATGTGTTATGCTAAAATAAAGTGTTCACATGCACAAAATAATAAGAAAATCCGAGGTGGCAATCAACACAAAGCCTGAATTATTCAGATAGAAACAATAAAAGTCCCTGGATTTGATTTCATGTCATTGTTTTCTGTAGATTAGGAAATGTTGTCTACTAGATTAAACAGGTCATTCATTGTTGTGCATCGTTGTGATATGTTGGCTCATTTTTTCCCCGTTCCATCCTTCAAATAGTTAATGACGTCACATTTGTCTACAAAAAGATCAAGTACTAAATCTGCGGCAACAACATAGGGATTCCCGGACAATAAAACAAATAGTTTGGAACCAATATTTATTGCGTTACACCAAGAATGACGTTTGTCCTCCTTCTCTCTGTCCCTTTGTTCCTCTTCTTCACACCTTTGGTTTTCTGCCTTTCTCCTCTCAAATTCCTTCCTCCACGCTCTTAACTCCTCCTCATCCAGGTCCCTCTGGGCTTTTTTGTACATACTATTGGTGTAATGGTTTCCCCCATTTCTTTGAACCATTTCATCTATTTTTTCCAGAAGTTCTGTGACCTGTTTTCTGTCTGAACTCTGCCCATTGATTAACGAGTGGTATCTTCCTCCACACCTATCTATTAGAGTTCGTAGTTCTTTGCTTTCAGTCACATAGTCCTCAACAGTTTTACCTCTGAGCAAATCAGCATGAGTGAACAGGACTATGGTGTAAGAAGCAGCAGCAGAGCCAAAGTTATCCTGGATCCACTTCACAGTGTCCTTTTCCTCTTTTGTGAATCTTGATTTTAAGTTTATCACTAACAGAAAAACGTGAGGCCCAGGAACTGACAGCTTAACACACTGCCCAATGTCTTCTTTGAGTTGTTCTTGTGTTTTATCTGTGTCAAATAATCCAGGAGAGTCGATCACCACATTGTTCCTGTCGCCTTCCAGTCGCTCTCGTCTCTCACAGGTTTTTGTCACCGACTCAGCCGAGGCGTCTTCTCTAAATGCTGAGTGGCCCAAGATGGTGTTTCCTGATGCACTCTTTCCAGAGCCAGTTTTTCCAACCAAAAAGAGAGTCCGCTGCTTTGAAAAGCCTGAGAAAGGATTCAGACAATTCTAAGTTTTCCATGTTATAAGCTTTAACAGTTTTAACAAAATATATTAACAGTAGCTGCACCTCAACTTACAAAGTAAATCTGCTGTGATTGCTGCATAAACAGAAAGTTTGAGTAGTATTTTTAGTCTTAACATGGGGAAATTGTCTTGTTATAAGTAAATTTATCTGCCAATGGAACATGTACTTTTTCACTAATATTAGGAAATTATTTACTAAAAACAAACCCTATGTCTATGTCAAGGGTAATGAGATGTTTACAATAGAAACGAGACTAAAAAATACTTGGTAAGACTGTGTTTTTGCAGTGTACACATTTCAGGTAATAAAGGCTGGAAATGTTTCACTATGCATGTAATTATGCAAGCTTCTCAAAGACATTTTCACAATTTTAAGGGTTTTTTATGTACAGTGCTATTAGCTAGATTAGCTAGATATTAGCTTTTATTGCTAATTCTACGTTTGCTTATATATCAATGTTTTTGTCATCAAAATTCAAAAGAAGATCATGATCAGGCCATGTTTCTTATGTTTGCGCGTTTCCTTTGAGGTGTTGGCCTACTTGTGTGAAAGAATGAAGTTTTGACGTCACTTTAAAGATGTGATTCTATTGTTTGATTCCTACCGCACATTAAAATCCTGCTTCATTCTGTTAAAGTTAAACATAGCGTGCTATTAGTCTCATACCTGTGCCGTGAGATTGGCAGTGAGTCATGAGTTCACATAATGCAAACACCAAAAGGTGGCGCCAAACTCGGCTCCAAGCCTTCTGGGCCATCATCATAGGATCACCAGCTTCTGTCAAAACAGTTAAATAAAACTTTATAAGTAGAGGGTTAAATTACACCTTGCAAACTTGTTGGAAGTTTCAAAATGATTTTTATGTCTGCAGTAAAAAAATACAAGTTATTCTTTTTGTTTTATGAGGTTTGTCAGTTTTTTGGGCTGCACACTTGACTAGGAAACTGAAACCGTCTCACATATGTCCATCTTCTTGCTCAGGTTGCATAAAAGCTAAAACATTATTTCTACTGCTAGGCATACCAGTGGGACAGCAATCCAGTAGATCCACACGTATTATGTATATCCATAATGCTATGCAATAAGAAGTTACACTTTGTGTCTTTTAGTTAGTCTTGAAACTTTACTAAAATGTTAAGAAAAAACATTTTTCATCAAATACACAAAAAAATTCAATCAGGATAGCAATTTGGCAAAACATGCAGGTTACCTGTTGAGATCAGTTACAGTTGCCACCACTTATTTTGCCATCCACTAAATCATATCCAAAACCCCTTTGACTAAAACTTAAATTGTAACCAGCTGCAGACAAACAATAAAATCCCAACTTTCCTTCATTTGCTTAACCAAAGTGTCTTCACATTCATAATACCAGTTCCCTCCATGTTCCTCCACCATGAAGAATGATCCCACCTGCCATTTAGTCTATTTAGTAAAAACTATTAGAAAGCTGATAATATCATATAGCCTACCACAACAGGCTTCAGCGGCTTCGGGCCTCTGGGAAACTAAAGCAGAGACACGAACACTTGTTTCACTAGACACGCTTTATCATGAAATCAAAACTGAAACTTAACATTTCACGTCACTAACGTCTCTGACAACTGGGCATTTACTTAATTTTTTAAGATAAAATTAATTAACCCTTCCACCTGCCAAATTCTCACCCTGTGAAATCTCCACTATAATTTGTAGTTTGAATTGTGCAGTTGGTGAATATTGCAGATTTTTTTTTTTTTTTTTTTTTTTGCCATTATTGGTAAATATTTTACGAAACACACATTCAACACAAAAGTGAAAATCTCGATTTATACTTCGTGGCAGTTCGTTACCAGACAAAAAACCCGCTTATCTCTTAACAACAGATTAATAATAAGTAATATTGTTTATAAAACATAAGCACGTATTGCCCTCTTGTGGTCTTGAAAAAGCACAGCAAATTTTCAGCCCATTTGCTCGCCATTTTTAAAAAAATGATTATTATTTTACCTCCATCTTTCTTTAACATTTCTTTTAAAAAAAACTGGAAGTGTGGAATATGTTGACTGTTTTTTGTGTATCCTCAAAGTGTTTCAAATCTCTTCTATCATGTATGTAAAATTCAAGAATATTCTGATGCAGGAAGAGGTTCATAATCAAACTGTTTTACAAATGGACAAAGGAAGGTTTTTGTTATTTGTTAGGTGAAAATTGGTTTTTAAACTTTTATATATTTGTGATAGCAGGAAAACGTGGAGGTTCTGGAGTGAGTATCTCTATCTCCTGACCTAAATATCACTGAAACACTTTGGGGAGGTCTCAAACATGCAGGACATGAAGGCAACATGTTACAGGAACTGA